>JAODAL010014334.1:0-87869 GCA_025379985.1 Phyllomedusa bahiana | reverse complement strand
TATTGGCGATTTTTTTTTCACAATATCACCTAGTTCTTATGTAGTAAAAGAATAGGATGTGAAAAAAAATTAAATAAATATAACAATATATCAAATACGTGATAAGTAATTTATCCCTGTAGGTCAAAAATTTTATCATTTATTCTAATCTCAAAAAAAATTTTTATTTAAAATAACATCTCCCAAAACAAGTTTTTTCTTCTATAAGGATTACCTAGAAAAAGGTATATAGATTATAGGATACTGTATATGTCTCATATCCTTTTACATTTGTTTGATTACATTATGTATGCACAGGATATGTCCAAAATAAAGACTACATGGAATACATGGATAGCTAAGTACAGTATATAGTTGAATCTCCTACTAGTTTAACAGCATTCCAGTTTATATAAGAGCACATATTGTGTAGAATTGTTATGCTGTATATTATGGAAAGGCAAATATCAATAGCTAAACCCATTTCAATCGAAGTATATACCAGAAATTATTTTTCGTGCTACACCAATCTACTTGTGTTGAAGTCAGAAAGGGATACCATAAATGAGATAACTTCTAGATACACTTTTGTGTGAGTCGCCAGTGGTTCCTTTCATTTTGTGAGTACTGCAACAGTGTAATACTATTTCTTGTATTTTATTTGCCTACGACTTCTTTATTAGTGTTTTTTTAAATATCGTTGATAAGGTCTAATTCACACTAATATTTTTGATGTTTCAATGATTTTTTTTTTATATTTTCATTGATATTTTGGCAATGTTGTATGCTTACTATTGTTTGTTGGTTATGATAAATAAAGCTATGTTTACATAATAACATGTTAAATACGGTGCTAAACATGAATTTAATTAAATGTTTTCTATATTTTATCAGCCAATTCAGACTAGGGACGAAATTTATTATAATGGGATTGCTGTTCAGTAATCCTATCTAAACGGCTATCAGTGCTGATAAACCACTGACATTGCTTTATACATTGTTATTTAAAGATTTATTTTAAGGACTTTAAGGGAATTCGGGCCGTTATTGGATAAAGTGAGGATGACATCTTGACTATTTATTCATCTAAGATTATTTTTTGTAGAGTTTTTTTTTTTTTTTTTTTTTTTAAATCTACCTGGTCTATTATAACCCCCCCATCTGTGAATCTGGATTCCTCTCCCTACACTTACTAATTGACAGCTTTCCCAGACAACCATTTCAATTTATGTACTAAAATACAGCCTTAAAAGTAAAGTGTCATCACCTATTGTTTAAATAAGGTTTAAATGATAAACAATTTTTTTCAATAATATCTAGTGATTTTTTTGTAAAATTTCATATCACTGTTTTTGAAAAAAATATTGCGGTTTTCACACTGGGCACTTAGCATACTAATAGTCTAATACTCCCTGTTTTGTAGAGATCACTTTTTTTTTCAATCATCTCATTATGACAGAATTGTGACACATATGGGCAGAAGGGGGCCAGAAACTCTCACCAGTCTGTTTAAACTACTCCTTCTTCACCATACTCACTATTGCAATTTATCTTGCAGCCATTTCCCCTATCCACAACCATTCTTCCCCAAGAGAACTCTGTCCAAATCACCCCTCTCCCCTTTCCCTCACCCATCTACATCCCACAATTACTTATTTCTTCAACTTCACCCAAACCCCCCCTTTCATGGTGCAGCCAAACGCCGCTCATATACTTTTCTGAACCATCACGTCACTTTTTTTTTCTCCCCGCTTTTTGCCGGGGGTACATCTCTCCAAACCCCCGGGCCCCTCCCTCTTTACTCTAATCCACGTCCTCTTCTGCCCCTTTATAGAAAAAACTGCTAAACTGCTTTCATTCATTGTACGTCTTTTCCCTTCCCCCTTTTTTAAATTGTTTTGGGGAAACCACCGTCTGTAATAAAAACCCCCAACCTTCGTAATAAACTCACGCTGTTTTTTGAACCCTTTTCCCTCTAACTCCCAATCTCCCTAGTCTCACGAAACAGGGCCCCCAATTGACACCGCTTTCCCTTGCCGCTCTCACCCATGGCACCACACTTCACCCACACTCCCCCAAAATTGAAACGCCCGGGGGGATGTTTGGGGAACTTCTTTTCCACAGCTCACCAGGTTATTCCTCCCATACCTTCTCTCGCTTTCCCCTTCTTTGAGGTCCACACCCTCTGACTCTTTAGGCCATTTTCTCTCAGAGTCGCGGTTGTGTACAGACCCCCACAGCCCTTGACCCGGCGACAGAGGGGGAAGTATAGGCTTTTTCTTTTTTTCTTTCCACCCAATGCCATGACCCCCCTTTCCTCCCACCTTTTCCATTATTTCCGCGCTATCTCCCCCATCTAACTACAATCTTCAAACCCCTCTCCTCCAAATGGGATCTTCCCATCTTTTAAAACAGTCATCAAACCCTTTATTAAAAAAACCCACTCTAGACTCGCCGTCTATAATTTACCAACCGTCCTAATCTTCCCTTTATTCTAAAAACCCCAAAACCCTTTGGGCTATTCTCGCCTAACCCCGCTGCCTCTCTGCTAATCCTTCCTCTACCCCTGCAATCCCGGTTTTTGACTTTACACTCCACAGAAACTGCTCTAGATAAAAGTCTCAAATGACTTCCTTATTGCTAAATCACAGGGCAACTACTCGTTGTTGCTTCTTCTGGATCTTTCTGCAGCGTTTGACACTGTTGATCACCATCTTCTCTTCAGCATGCTCAGCGCCATTAACCTACAGGACATCACTCTCTCTTGGTTATCATCCTACCTGTCTGACCACTAATTGTACACTAGTATTTTCTACTTGTATTGTGTGTTTCTAGGTGCACAAGATATTTGTGCACAGAAATGGCATATCTTTGAAAAAGTTTCTATTTTCTTTGTGCACTTCATGAAATAAATGAGAAACTGTGTGGTCAAAATGCTTGCTACACTAGTTGAATTCCATAAGGTTTGCAATTTCCATAGTAGGTTTACCATTGTGCTAGTAAATGTGCACATATGGTGTATTGTTGAAATCATCAATAGGGTGCATGTGGCAAATGTTTAGCTAAAACTAAATATAACTTGAAAAAATGTTGTTTTTTTATTTTTATGACCAAATGCTCAAAAACTGAAACATCTTTGGAGTCAAAATACTCATTATACCATTAAATAAATTTCTTGATGCGTGAAGTCTGAATAATGGGGTAACTTCTGAATGTTTTCACTGACTTGTACGTTGGGGTCCTTGCAAACGCGTCATGGCACCAAAAAAAAATTCCTGAAAAATCTATACTCTTCAAGTCAAATAATACTTCTTTTGTTATGAGCCAAGTCTTTTTTACAAACATTAGTTTATGAACACATATAGAGTATTTCTGTACTGAGGATAAATTGTATTTGACAAAATATTATTTGGAAAAAATGCAATTTTGCATTTTTTCGGACTGAATTTGAATAAATTCTACAAAACACCAATGGGGTGATATGCTTATTAAACTGAAATCGTGCAGCAAAGCACTTTCCAAAGGAGGTTACTGTTCAGTGGTTTCCACTATACTGGTACCGCAGGGGCTTTGTGTCATTGCTCTGCAAAATCTGTGCTCTAAAAACCAAATAGCAATCGTATTGTACGATTGTATTGTACGCGCCGGGAGATAAGTGACATTTCAATTACTTGTGGCGAATATGCGCCGTGAGTAATTAATGTCAATAGTGTCGGCAGGCGCTGCCCCCCCCCCCCCCCCCCCCCGTGCCATGGGAGTACGCGCGTATTAGCACAAACTCCCAAAACACACGATGTACTGCAGCGTGTACTGTATGCACCGCAGTACATCGTGTGAACATACCCTTGCCAACAACAAATGATGCCAACATAAAACAGACACATGGTTACTGTTAATTTTTAGCTACTTTATGATACAGGACTATAAGGATATGCTTAAAATAGCGTGTACTTCAGCGCGCATTTTGCCGAGTATTGCGCATTAAATGCGCGCCGCAATTATTACAATTCATAGCTCTCATAGAGAGCTATGGACTAAGCATCGTACCCCCGCGCGCACAATACGATCGTTTTGTCAATTGTTAGCGGCGAATACATAAAGCTGACTACGCATGTCTAGGCGCGGCCATCCCCCCCCGTGCTTTGGAATTAGCCGTTGATCAGCGCGTGGTTCCAAAACACTCGGAGTATTTCGGCACGTACTATACGCGCCGCAATAAGCCATGTGAACATAGCTTAATCCCTTAACAATTGCCAACAACTGGCTCCCAGCGCTGCAACTGTGCTAGAAATTGACAACTCCATTCCTAGAGCAGACTTTGTAAATGTAAGTTGATACTTTATTTGGATCCGTATTGTATGCTTTTTGAGTTGCGTTTTACGGATCCGCTTTCCGGATATGTTTTCATACAAAAAAAAATCAATCTCCCACTCTCTCTCTCTCACCTCCCCTGCAGCAATTCACCTCCCCATCCATCCCCCTGCAGCAATTCACCTCCCCATCCATCCATCGATCCATCCATCCCCCTGCAGCAATTCATCTCTCCATCCATCCATCCATCCCCCTGCAGCAATTCACCTCCCCATCCATCCATCCCCCTGCAGCACCTCACCTCCCCAGCCTTTCCATCTACCCCCCCTGCACCCAACCTCACCGTCCAGCCGCCGCACACCTCCGATCCCTCGTCCATTCAGCCGCCACCGCTCACCTCCGATCCCCCGGCCATCCACCCCGCCGCCCCCCTCACCGCCAATCCCCCGTCCATCCAGCCACCGCCGCTCACCGCTGATCCCCCGTCCAGCCGCCCACTGCGCTTTTCGCATCCGCTTTCAGGATGCAAAGCGCCGCTGATACGTACCCGGAGTGTGGAGCGCTTTTAGACAGGTGCCAAAAGCGCACTCCATTATCTCCTATGGGCTTTCACTTGCGCAGAACGCAAGAAGAATTGACATGTCAATTCTTAAAGGGGATCCGAAAAGCACAGTGCAGGAGAGCTCTCAAAAGTGCATCGCCGATCTCCCGTGAGAACGGCGATGCGCTTTTGCCATTGAACGCAATGTTAATCACACTGACAATTGTTAGATCCGTTTTGCAGATCCGTAAAGATGTGAACAAGCCCTAAAGATGTTTTGTGAGTCTCATGCATAATGGTTAAGACCTGTTTACATCAAGGCTGTCTATTTGATTTTTTTGTAGTAGGTCTGTTAACATTTCCATAGGTTTTTAGTGTGGCTCCCGTAATAGTTAAAACAGTCTTGTTTTCTTGTCCAATTAAAAAACACAATAATGTCAAATCTGTTTTTTTTATAGAAATCAAGTCTGCTAACAAAATGCTACATGCAAAGTGTTCTGTTGCATCATTCTGTTTGAAATCTGTTTTTCTTTGGAAAAACTTGCAAATAATTAAGGCTCTGTTCACATTAACGTCATAGTTTCCATTGTAATTTGAACCTGAACGGCAAACACCAAACATCACCAGTGCCTGGCGGGCCTTGTTCGCTAAATGGAGTCCATTACATTTCGATGTGGTGTCCATTATTTTGGAGGCAGAAATAGTTGAGCTTTCTAGGATATTCTTCCTTTTAAATCTGATGGAATTAGTGATGAAGATGTCAAACAAAACTTTAGACCTTTAATAAAACCTTGAAATGGATACAAATAAATTCAAACCTATACAATGGATACCTAAAAAATACCAACTGTTATTCTAAATGTCTTCCTCTTATTTTCAATAAAAAAGTATGTTTTTTATGAGGATAAAAAAGATGTTTTAACAGGATGCAAAATGTGGTGTGAACTTAGCCTTAGATGAAACAAAATTTGTAAGTGTGGTCCATGTCATTGTTACATAGTTACATAGTTAGTACGGTTGAAAAAAGACTGCCAATTAAATTTTTTACAAAGTAAAGAGATTATATGATTGGCTGATTATCTGATTGGCTGTGTTGTAAGCACTAGATTTGTGTTGTTAACACAATATAATCAACATGCATTTACGATGTATATTCCATTTTGCTAAAGAGAGGAATGTTATACTGATCCAAAATATGGCAGCCTGTGGAGTAAGAGTAAAAATTATTGTCACATTTTGTCAATACTACTTAAATGATTCATACAAAATGTGACATAGTCAATTGATTTAGCAACTACTAAACATCAACATTTTTAAGTACATGTTTAAAACACATCCACTTGGCAGGAAAGCTGAATACATTTTTATTTTGACACAACTATCATAAGAGATGACGTCTGAGTGGATAGAGAATTAATCTTCAGCATGCAAAAATAATATTTATTCCGTTTGAGCTTGAGTAAAACTCAGTGTTTCGAACCAAGGCTGCAACTGTGACAGAAAAACACTAATCCACAGCTCATTCTCCCCTCTCCCCCGTTCATTTAGGCTACGGGTATGTTCACATGGCGTGTTGGATCCGATTTTAGATCCGTTTTTATTAGATGGGTTAGGTTGGAAACACAGAATATATCAGACCATAAATGGACCAACCACCCATGCATCTAAAATGAGCAGTATGATTAGTTTTCTACAATTGCTTTCAATGTAAAACACACATCTGCATTCAGACGAGTGTTCGCCGATGCATGTTAACATGGGTGTTTGTGATGAGTTGAGATCTGTTCAAAGAATTGTCATGTCAATTCTTGATCCGAAAGATGCAGCAGACACCCTATTTAAAACTATTAAGTGCGTGTCTGCTACAGTCAAAACACATCCAAACATGCACCTAACATTTTGTATTTTAGCCATAAAAGCCTTTCTAATGCTTGATGCTTCCACAGTGTCGAATGTAATTTACTTAGAGTTCTTTCAAACTTGGGAAAACAGTCAATTTCAAGCAGCGACCATTGTGGAGTGTGTGAGAATTGAATTTACTTCTGCCACAGTGTTACATAAACATGACCTATCACACCTCTGCTATGACATTTCATGGGACCTTCCCCTTCCATGGGAGCTACATCCACAATGGTGGAAACACTATGGATTTTTGACATGAAATTTGCAGCCTTTTTGCAGCATTTTATAGCAGATCTGTCATGGATTTTGTTGAGGATTTATCATGTAGCAACAAAATTTGCAACTAAATCTATACCAGTTGGCATGGATCTTGCATGTGGGGGGTTTTTAAAACCAAAAAACGCAGTAGACCCCCCTTTTAAAATTTAAACCCAATTTTTTTTAACACGGCACCCTTAAATTTTCCGTTTTACATATGTTTATAGAGACGTGTTTGGATCCGTGTTTCAGCCCAAAAAAGGGCCCCCCAAACACGAAACCTAAAAAAGGGGCATGTTTTTTTACTTGCCTCTTTCTGTTTGTTTTTTTTGGACCCATTTAAAAAATTTGGGACATGTCAATTTTTGGGAATCCAAATAAAACAGCAGGCACCCTATTTAAAACTTTTGGGGGCTTTCCCTTTGCCGCCCCAAAAGCTCCAAACACCCGCAAAACCCATAGGAACAACCCAAAGGGTAACTGCACATGGGTTGGATACACTGTGGATTTTCAGCAATTAATTTCCAGCTGTGGACTTGTGTGCATAAATTCCCCCGGGGTATTACAGTAGCAGAAAAGGGGTTTATCTTTGTATATAAAATTAGTCCTCCCCTTTAATGTCATGAAAGAATCAATTGGGGAAAGGGGTTTTTTCCCCTTTAACTTAAAGGGTATTTTGTTTTTAAAATAAATGCTTATGTCCTTTATATAGATAATATATTGCACTTTATGTACTGTTAACCTTATTTTCCTGTATGGCTTTGTACTTCTTATTGTCACTTTATATAGATATACGAAAAAATTACACTAAAACAGTATGTATTGTTAACCTTATATTCCTGTATGGTAACCTTTATGGCTTTGCCGAAGATACTTATCAATTGTCTTTATGGTAAGCTTTATGTTACAATATATTTTGGTGTTTGCATTAGTTTTTTTTTTATTATGTTACCTGTTATAGAAGGTTTGTAGCCATTGAACATTGTTATGTAAATCACTGCAGTTCTTATGGTATCCTCTCCTTTCAGTGTGTAACACTCCATTTTTAATATATTTAATTCATTTTTAACAATGATTGATTAAATAAAGATATCAACTAAGATAAAGATTTTGGATATTATGTTTTAATTTTGTCATAGATTGAGTTCAATTATCTTAATGGAGTTGTAAGTTTACAGGACAGTTTCTATGCTAAAAAAAAAAATAAACCCCCAACTGGCAATTTTTTTTTTTTTATTCTTTTTAGGGGTTCAAATTTTTGGGTTAAATCCCTATATTATGTTAACCCCGAGTATAAACCGGAGATTTTCAGACAAAAAATTTGCTGAAAAAAGCGTCCCCGGCTTTACTTTTTAATCCTGGCGGGGATTTCCGGGGGCTTTCCCTGGCTCAAGCTTTAGGGAAACTTCAGCTGTAGGGGAATCTTCTGGAAGCGCATACAGCTGTCTCCAATTTAGCCCACAGGGATTTTCCCCGGGGCGCTGACGCAATCTCTTAAAAGTAAGCGCTTCCTCTGGGGAAAGGGATAACTGAAGATCCACGGGGACGCAGCTCCTTGCTCCACAGGGAAAATTTAGAATCTGCCTGCGATTTGCAACCCCTTTGGGGAAACCACAGAGGGGGCGTGAGTGTTTTCCCCCTGCCTGTGAATCACGCTCTCTGTGCCCCAAAAGACAAGAGGGAGAGCTTTAGGTCAGAGCAATTGGGGGGAGATTTAAAATACTATTATTTTATTTATTTTTTAAAACCCTTTCCCATTTCATGCCCATGGGGGGATTTTACCGCCCCCATACCTCCTATGAGGGGCATAACCTTTCCTTTTCCCTGCCTATGGGGACATTAAAATGCCCATATTGCCTATGGGGGAAAATTGAAAATGCCCATACTTGCCTTTTGGGGTTTTTTTACGGAATTTCCCTTTTTATTTTTGAAAATTTTTCCAGTAACCGCTGCATTTCCCCCCTAGGGTTATTCTCTATTCAATATTTTTTCCCCGTTTTTTATGGGGAAAAAATTGGTGCCTGGCTTACATTCGGGTTTGGCTTTTTACTCGAGTTTATGCAGTAATTTAAATTTTTTTGTTAGATCAAAAGAAAACAAATTTATCCTACTGTATTATGAGTGTTTTTATTGGAAAAAAAGGTGATTTTCGTTTTTTGTTATTTATTTCATTTTGTATAGGTTCAGACTTTTCTTTAAATGTCTTTTACCCTTTTTTTAGTCCCATCATGGGACAAGGCTATACGATCGCTTCATCACTTTTATTATACATAAAAATACATTGATGTTTTGCTATGTAATAGGCAGGGGCGCCTTTTTTAGATTTTGTCTCCGCAAAAACCCCATAGGCTAGTGGGACATGGCAGACCTTGGGGGCCAAATTTTTTTATTTTCAAACTGCCATAAAAAACATCTTTTCCCCCCAAATTTAATCATGTGTCCCCAAAAGGTTGACAGTGGGAGCCCTGCTCTTGCCACTAGAACAGGAGCCTGGCTGTAATTCATAGCCAGTTCCTGCCGCCTAATGTGCGGGCACAGTTTTAAAGTTCATAAAGGTATCACGCCTGGGAAATTTTCCAAATCTTTGGGGTTTCCCCTTTTGGGAAAAAAATTTCAAAGCTTGCAAAAATCATAAATTTTTTATTCTGGGAAATTTGGGGGGCAATTTGAGGGGAAGGGGGGAAAATTTTACCCTTTTTTTAGTGAGTGTGGCCCACCCAATCCTTTCAATGTACTTGGTGCCCCAGGCGGTTGCTCAACCTGCCCACCCAAGAAAAAAAGCCCTTTCCTGCCCCCTTAAAAATTAAATTTTTAATTTTTTTTAAAAATTTTTTTTTTTTTTTTTTTTTTTTTTTTTTTTTGTTTTTTTTTTTTTTTTTCTTTTTTTTTTTTTTTTTTTTTTTTTTTTTTTTTTTTTGGTTTTTTTTTTTTTTGGGTTTATTTTGAGGGGGATTTAAAGCTTTTTTAAAAAAAAGGTTTTTTGTGGTTTAAAATCTGTTTTGAAAAAAGAGGGGGTTTCTGGGTGCGGGGAAAATTTTGGGTTTTAAATTTAGCAAAAATTCTGAAAAAGCTACTCCATACTGAATCATACTGCTGTACTAAAGTTGGTCATAAAAGTATTTATACCCCTAGAACTGTTCCTTATTTTAAACATTACAGCCGTAAACTTCAATACTTTGAAGGACCATCTTTAGCTTCACTGACCTTTAAAGGGCCCGTTTGGGGGTCTACCAGTTTTGCACATCTAAAGGCTGGAATTTTTCCGAAAGTTTGGGAACAGCAATTTTTTAAACAAATTAATATGCGTTGATTCAAACCATTTCATTTTCCGTTTGCTGTATGTTTAGCGTTCATTGTCTTTGCCGGAAAAGGGGAACTTTGGGGCAAAAAAACATATGGCCCGTTTTTTTTAATTTTTTTAAAAAATTTTTAAAAATTTCATGTCATTTTTCTTTAAAACTTCAAAATACTTGTAACTTTGGGGTTACTTTTTCCAAAAAAAATATCAATAACATACATTTAAATTTGTGGCTATAACCTTAAAAAAAAAGGAACAGTTTTAAGGGGGGGTAAATACTTTTTGCAACCCACGGGATTTTGTTTATGTTTTAAAACGTCTTTTTTTTAATTTTGATTTAAAGAAAAAGGATTTGGGGAGTTCTTTCACAGAAACCCAAAAAAAGACCTTTTCTGGTGGCCAAAGTTAATTTTTAGGATTTTTCACCCGAGAACCAAAAGAAAAAAAAGGCCCCTCCCTACATTTTATCAAATTTTCCCCTTTTTGATTAACATTTACAGTTTATTAGTAAATTTAAAAAGTTCAAGGAAAAAAGGGAAAATTTGGAAATTTTTTGTGATAGCGTTTAAAAATTCCCTTAAAACCAAAAATTTTTTTAATAAACAAATTTGATTCTAAGTTTTTTTTTTGTTTTTCTTTTAAAATTTTTTTGGCTATTTATATTTTTGCCCTTTTTTATTGGATAAGTAAAAAACTAATTTATCAAAATTAAATACTCTGTGAATTTTTCAATTAAATTTTTTTTATATTTATTGGGTTTTTAATAAGGCCCAAAAAAATAAAGAACCCCGGGTTTTGTTTTTTTTGCCAATTTCACGGGGTTCCCCAAAATTTTTAAGCAAATAATATTTTTCTTTATTTTTCCCAAAAATTTTCCTACACAAATTTTGGGGTCAATTTTTTGGGAATTTTCCCGGGGCATCAAACATTAGAGTATTAATTGAAGGTTTTTGAAAAAAACTGCCTTTTGAAAAACAGTATATTTTTTTACAAAACAAATTAAAAAGCCTCAAAATTTTTAAGGGTTTTAAATTATTTTGCCAGCAGGGGGTTTTTTTCCCCTTTTTTTTTAAAAAAAAAAAAAAAAATTTTAATTTTTTGAATTAAAAAAGCTTTTTTAGGTTATTACAAAAAGGGAAAACAAAAAAGTTTTTTAAGTCAAAACTTTATTCTAAAAGGGGATGTTACTTTGGATTGGACCCCTTGTTTTGATTTTGGGCCATTCCCGAAACTCTCTGCCATTTAATTTTTTTCAGTTTTTGGTTTGGTTTTTTTTTTTAATTTTTTTGCAGAGGACCGGGAAAACCCTCCCGAGCTGTTGCTGTGAGGGGAACTGCCCCCACCAAAAATAGACAAATCCCCTTTTTATGATGCTCCCGGGGTTTTTAAAGGGGGTTTTAGGGCAGGGGAGCCCGGGGGGCCCCACCCTAAGTTTTTCCCCTTTTTTTGCCCATAGCAGCCAGGGGATGCAGATTTTGCTATTTGCAGCGGCGGGCGGTGCTTTTCAAAGCATGAAAATGATCTTGTGCGGAATGCAGGTTCTTTTTTCTTGACCAAAGGCAGGAAGTGCGGGTTTTAGAAAACCCCCATACCCTTTTGGATTTTATTTTTTACCCCCTTTAGGGATTCCTAAAGGGGGGACAATCTCTTCCCCCGATTTTCCAAACCCAAAACATTTTTCCCCCCTCCCCTTGTTGGCGCCAAAAGCCGTGTTTACTTGGGGTGTCCCTCAACCCGCCCCTCCCCAATCCATCCATTGGACCATGAGCGTTGCACGACCTCATCGGTTTTAACAAAACAGTTTTTAAGTCGTCCCTTATGTATTGTTTGGCCCACTGGAGCCGTTTTTTGGGTGTTTTTGCCGTTGATAAAAGGAGGTCACAGGGTGGGGTTTTTGCAAAAGCTGCAAACTCTGAAGAACCCTGCAATCTTGTTGTTTGGGGGACGCGGGGCACCAGCGCTTTTAAAAACCCTTTTCCCGCTGCTAACAAGGCTTTTTTTCAGCTGCTCTTTTAAAATGCGAATTGCCTTTTGGGAAAGAGTCGTCAATTTTCCCTTATCAGCACGCAAACGGTGTGTGCTGTGAATCGCTACATACTTCATGATTGTGCGATGATCACGATGAAGTGTTTTGGGCAATGTTGATTGTAGTCATGGCCTTGACCTAAACACCCCACAATTTGTTGCTTCTCAGCAGCCGACACATCCTTTTTCTTTCCCATTTTGGCTAAAAAATATGTAGGCTGCTTAATAATGTGGGACAGCCTTCTTAAGTAGTCTTGCCTTTTAATTGGAACACCTGCCAAATAATTAGCACAGGTGTCTGCAATGCTTTCAGTGATATAAAGAGCCCTGACACACATCACCATCAATGAGTTTAACTGACAAACAAAAATATTCTTACCTTATCACTCCTAAACACTTTTTGCATAATAACTTGGAACACAGTGTAGAAGGGGATTTCTAGAATTCCACCCCATAGAGACCGATCAGAATATTCAAGTGTCTTCACGGATGGAGTTACCTTCCCTAAGAAAACTTATAATAATTTAAATCCTTGCAATGACAATGGTATTTATTCAGGGCTGGGACAAGGTGTTCTGGTGCCCTAGGAACATAAGGCATGTAGAGCCCCCACCCCTCCCCTCCCAATCTAAAATTCAGCCAACTCCATACCTATTTGCGCCCCCTTCCTGCCTGTTATGAAGTGGAGCCCTAGGCGGTGGCCTATCTGTCGTCCCGGCCCTGTATTTATTCCCTCTGCTGTTCCTAGACATCTACCTTCAAAAAGCCACCACATTGTCCAACATGTTGTAGACAAAGAGAACTGCCTTTTTACCACCAAGATGTGGGTGTCACTATAAAAAGTAAAAAGAAAGGTATATAACTCAATCTCACACTTAAAAAATTACTTACAAGTATTTTACTGCATACAGCTAAAGTTGAAAAAAATGCTGTGTAGTTGAAAAGAAACATAAAAATTGGTCTAAAAAAATAGACAAGTCTAAAGATGTACCAAACATGGCCACTATAAAAAAAAAAAAAAAAAAAAAAAAACTGGCTAATTTTTAGACAGCTTGTGTACATCTGTTGTGTCTAACACTTAGGCAGCAGAAGTACACTGACAAGTACACTGTTTTGAACTTTTGAATTTCAGGCTCAGTATCTCACCATATAGCTTTAAAGGTGAGATTACAATAATTTCATAGAAAATTAGCTTGACTAGCTCATTCATAAATTTGACTTGCAACTACTTAGCGTATGCTTAGTTATACAGATTCTTGTCATGTTACTGTTTTGCTCCTAAAAATATTTTTTTAAAATTATGATTTTGTTTGTATTTTGTAAATCCACTTTTGTTTTTCAACATTGCCTGAATCCTTCTAGGCTCTTGATCAGAATCAGGCATATTTCGACCAAGATCTGATCCCAAGTCTCTTCTACACATTCCAAATGTTGGTGGAAATTGACTACTCACTTTGGTACAATTACAGCTTTTTCTTCAACTCTACCCACAAGTATTTAACTGGGTTGAGGTCTGGTGTCCGTTGGTGCCAACCCAGTAAATCTACTTCATTGTCATACATGTAATAGAAAGAGGTAATCCTGAAAACGCCTGAAACGCCTAAGCATGTTTTGTGCTCTCAGCAGCACTTTTTGATCTATCACTTTTGAATTACCTATGAATACAAAGTATAGACTTGCAAGAAATACAATAAGTATGTATCCAGGAAAAAGAAAAAATGTATCCAGGGCACTCACCAATACGTAAAATTCTTCCTTTTATTAAGGCAACTTGTTACAGGAAGCGCGTTGGTAGTGTGAAACGACCGTCGCCTTCTCCTGTTGGGACATATCCTGTATCGCGCCCCTCGAGGTTAACAAGTTGCCTTAACCACTTCCCAACATTGAACGTATGCATACGCCCTAGCGGGAAGCGACTTCCCGCAAATGGTCGTATGCATACGTCCTGCCGATCGTGCGGGCTTGCGGGCGAGCGGCTCATGATCGTGACATGGAACCAGCGGTAAATTACCTCTGGCTTCATGCCGCATCACCCCCGGCCGGGGGGACATCGTGGTCGCAATAATGAAGCTGCAGGCAGGAGGATTGAGCTCCTGCTGCCTGCGATCCGACTCCCCAGATGCTTTCTGAAAGCTTCCGGGTAGTCTGGTGACGTCACCATGCCCACAATGTATTGTGGGCATGGTGATCGGCAGTTACCATGGTGACCAGTTCACAGCAGCAATGCTGTGTACAGGTCTACCATGGTAACAGCAATCTGACGATTGCTGTTACAGATCCCCACTGGGGAAAAGTGAAAAAATGTTAAAAAAGTAAAAAAAAGTAAAACAAAAACACAAAAAATAAAATAAAAAACACCTACATTGCCCTTTTCCCCTTTATAAACGCCAATCGCCCCCCAAAAAGATCCAAAATAAATAAAGTACCCATATTTGGTATTGCCACCTGCGTAACGACCCACCCTATTAATCTATCATGATAATTAACCCATACGTTGAATGCCGTAAAAAAACAAAAAACAGTCACAGAATTGCAATTTTTGTTCATCCTGCAGCACATAAAATGGAATAAAAAGCGATCAAAAAGTTGTACCAATTAAAACGTCAGTTCATCCCGCAAAAAATACATCCTTATACGTCTCTGTATACGGAAAAATAAAAAAGTTATGGCTCTCAAGAGATAGCGATGCATAAATATCGTTTTACAAAATAAAACCCTTTTTTTTTCTTTTTTTTTTAAAGTGCTTCAAAATAAAAAAAAACTTGGCTATCGCCGTAATTGTATCGACCCAGAGAGTAAAGCTTACTGGTCATGGATACTACACGGTGAGTGCTGCTAAAAATAAAAATAAAAAACACTTCTAGGATTGCAGTATTTTCTTCACCGTGCCTTCCAAAAAACGGTTTTAAAACTGATCAAAAAGTCCCAAAAAAATGATACCACTAAAAATGTCAACTCATCCCGCAAAAAACAAGCCCCTACACAGCTCCGTAGAGAGAAAAATAAAATTGTTATGGCTCTCAGACTATGGCGATGCAAAAAAGTGTTTTCCTTTTTGAATAAAAGTGTTTTTATTATGTAAAAGCAGTAAAACATAAAAAAATATACAAATTGGGTATCGCTGTAATCGTATCGACCTGCTGAGTAATACTAGCATGTCATTTATACTGCAGAGTGACCGCTGTAAAAAATAAAAACACTACCAGGAATGCTGTATTTTGCTCAAATTGCCTCACAAAAACCTTAATAAAAAGTGATCAAAGCATCATATACACCCCATAATGGTACTAATAAAAACAACAACACAACCTGCAAAAAAAAATGCCCATAATCAGCTCCGTATACAGAAAACTGAAAAAGTTATGGCTGTCAGAATAGGACAACATAAAAACGCAATTTTTTTATAGACCTATTTCTATTGTGTAAAAGTAATAAAACAAAAAAAAACTATATAAAATGTATATCATTGCAATTGTACCAACTCCCATAGTAAAGTTTTCATGTCATTTACACTGCACGGCGAATGCTGTAAAATTGAAGCCCAAAAACAATGGCGGAATTGCGTTTTTCCCCCCATTTTCATGGCCCAATGCAAAAAAAAAATATATGGAATATCCGTGCACCCAAAATGCACAATACACACCTAGATGAGATCCCTGAGGGATGCTGAATCCAAAATGGGACAACTTCTGGAAGGTTTCACCTGTTCTGGTACTTTGGGGGCTTTGCAAATGTGACATGAAACCCCCAAAACTGCGCTCCAAAAGCCAAATAACACTCCCTCCCTTATACGCCCTGCCATGCGGCCGAACAGTAGTTTACACCCATATGTAGAGTATTGCCGAACTTGGAAGAAATTGCGCAACAAAATTTTCTGTGCTTTTTACCAGGATTCCTTGTAAAAATTAAACATTTTCAACTAAAATTGCAGATTGTTGGAAACATTTTTTTTTTCATTTTCACAGCCTAACACTAAAAAATGTTGTGACACACCTGTGGCGTCAATATACTCACTGCCCCCCTGGATATATTCCGTTATGGGTGTAGTTCCAAATATAGGGTCTTTTTAGGAGAGTATATTAAGTTTTAGCACCTTAGGGCACCAACAAACCTGAAATGGCACCTAAATAAAATCGTAATGAAAATGAGACCTCAGAGTCCAGTAGGTGCTCCTCCTATTCTGGGGATTGTGGTTGAGCCAAATAGCGCACTAGGGCCACATATGGGATATGTCTGAAAACGGCAGAATCTGTGGAATCAATATTAAGTTGCATTTCCTGGTCACATCTACCGTATTCTTGTGAATAATGGATAAATATTGAAAATCTGCAAAAAAAGGGAAATTTTTCACCTCCATTTTGCTTTAATTCCTGTGAAACACCTAATGGGTTAATACACTTCCTAAAATCTGTTTTGAATACTTTAAGGGGTGAAGTTTCTTAGATGGAGTGATTTATGGGGGTATGTAACATACAGGCCAATCAAAGTCACGTTAGAACTGGACTGGTCCCTAAAAAGTGTATATTGCAAATTTTCTTGAAAATTTGAAAATTACTGCTAAATTTCTAAGCCCCCTAATGTTGTAAAAAAAAAATACATTTAAAAAAATTATGCCAACTACAGCAGACATATGGTAGATGCTAGTTATAAACTATTTTGAGTGGAATAACTATCTGTCTTACATGCAGAAATTTTTTAAGTTTAAAATTGGTAAATTTTTCAACTTTTTCACGATACTCTGATATTTTTCACAAATAAACGAGCGTTTGGACCAAAGTTTCTTACTATCTTAAAGCACAATGTGTCACGAGAAAACAATCTCTGAATCACATGGAGAGGTTAAAGTGTCAAAAAGATATTCTCACATAAAGTGACACATGCCAGATTAAAAAAATGGGGCTCTGTCAGAGAGGCCAAAACTGGCCCTGGCGGTAAGGGGTTAAATTAATAAAAAGAAGAATTTTACGTATTGGTGAGTGCTCTGGATACATTTTTTCTTATTCCTGGATTGATTTTTGCTTCTATCTTTTGATTCCATTGAGCACCACCGACCTTACGTTTATGAAATATATGTGCACATGGGAACGCCTCCATGGATTAAGTTTGCTGGATATAACAATGAGAGAAATACCGCTGTTACAAAAAATGTAAAAGTAATGGTGTATGACTTATATGAAATGAGAAAGAGAGCCAAGTTGGCTTGTATGGTTCACTTAAAAGATAAATTGTCAATTCTATCACATAGCGGTAAATAGTGTAGAAAAGAAAAGGGTACTGTAAGCACCCACATACAAAAATACTTGTAATAACGAGTTTCAAAGGCAAGAGAAAGACAATAACAACAGGAGAAAGAGAGAAAAAAAATCTGTAGAACCGTCCAAGTGGCTGAAAGGAGAAGGACTCCATCCCTCAGAGAGGATCAAGTCTCAAGATCGACTTATCCAATAATTCACTAACACATAATTGAAAAATACAGTGGAGAGTTCTTGAAGAGCGACTAACCGAGCCAGGTCCTATTGAATTTCTAGGCTCGTTCAGGGGTTTGGGCTAACAATTCCTCCATCCTTTGAACAGAAATGATTTCCGCAAACCAACCCTCCTTGGTTAGGAGGGCAGATGACTTCCACTTCCGTGGAATTATGGTTTTGGCAGCTTGCAACAAATGTTTAAGGAGGGATTTTTTGAACTTACTAACAGGCATGGGGAACATGAAAAGCAACAATGCCTCTGGCCGGCGCCGAGGCGACTGTAGCTTCCTCAATTACTTCAAGTACCAAGGCCCGAAAGCTTCTAAGCAGGGAGCACCCCTACCAGACATGGGCCAAAATCCCCACTTACTTCTCACACCTCCAACAGGTGTCTGAGACTGATGGGAACAGTTTATGTAGAACAGAAGGAACCCTATACCAACGTGATAACATTTTATAGCAGGTCTCTTGATGCTTGGAGGCGATAAGCACCCTATGAGTTAGTTGGAAGCACCGTTCCCATTGGGGGATAGTAAAGGAAAGACCCAGTTCACTCTCCCAGCATTGACAAAAAGAGGGTAGTAGCCTGGAATGATCAGAAAGTAGTAGCTTGTATAAAAGCAACAATGAATGTCTCGTGCTTGTGGAAGATATAACCACATGCTCAAAGGCTGTAAGGGGCCTAGACAGATCGAGTTTAGATTTAATTTTGCTAAAGAAGTGAGAGAGTTGTATAAATTGGAAGGGAGTACTGGCAGAGGCTGTTTTTCCCTCATGGATGTCAACAAACGATTTTAATTTCCTTTCCGAGGACACATAACAGAAACGTAATCGAGCCTTCTTCGTACCACCCAGGAAAACGTTTGATGAAAGACCCGGATGGAAATCAGGATTATCTGTGATTGGTGCATATGGGCCCTTGCGATCTATATGGTTATAGGAATCCCTATAAGAATAAAGGATGACTAGGGTATGCCTTACGCAAAAAGAGGAGGAGATGCTGTTTTGGAGAGCAGGAGTCCAGATTCAGAGGAGAAACGCCACCGCAGAGGAGATGAGATCCTTTTCCAGGTTAACCAACAGTTTCTTGTCCCGGTCTGAAATCAGTGCCAGGTAATGAGCGTAGGCCGAGGCCAAGTGGTACAGCCTGCAATCTGATAAGCATGCACTGCCATCATCTTTGGGTCTAATAAGCGTGTCATATGCAATTAGCAATCTCCGAGTGGACAAGACGAAAGAGCTAAAGCATCGTCGAACCCTTTTCCAAAATAAAATAGGAATATGTTGGTGAGTGTTTGGAAGAGATATAAGAATTTTGGAAGAATGGTCATCTTGAGCAGATTTATTCTGCCGAACCAAGACAGCTCTTTCTTATGCCAGTTGTCTAGGTCTTTTATTGTTTTACTTAAAGGTGGGAGAAAGTTATCAGGGAAGAGCTTTGAAAGGTCCGCAGAAATATGTATCCCCAGATAAGAAATGCCCACCCTAGGCCACTCGAAAGGGAAGTTAGACTGTAAGGAAGACTGTAGGGTTATACTGACACCAAGAGCTTCAGATTTTGAAAAATTTTTCTTTTGTCCAACTTCCGAAGCCCTTAATGTCAGCCATCAAGTACCTAATGCCTTTGGCTGTGAAAAAACCCCATATCATCACCACCGAACTTGACAGTTTCTTCAATTTTTCGATCCATTATCCCCATTTCCCATAACTACCTATTTGCACCCAACGGAGCCCAGTCTATCAACTTTCGTCTCATTGCTCCAAATCTACTTTTCATACTTTTATGCAGACTCAAGCTGATGCTTATTATTAGAGATGGCCGAATTTCTCAAAAAATTCGGTTCGGTCACTTCCCCGAATTTTCCGACAAAATTGTTTCGGTCCGAATTACTTCGGCACGAATCACGTTAAAAAACGGGTATTTCCAGGTGCCGACCCTGCAGGGTGCTGTAGAATGTTGTGCCATGTTTTAAATATGCAGAGGGAGTTGGTTTGGTCTTCATACAATGTTGTGTTTTAGTATGACACGCACATGACTGCCGCCGCTCTTAGAATCGCTTCACTATAAAATGCCTGGGCACTTATGGGGCAAAAATGCCCAAAAAAACTGAAGCAGGAACGTAGCCTGATAAAGTCATGGAAGCAAAAGCTGGAAAAAAAAAAAATGAGAGCTCAGGTGGGCAACAATTAGTGACAGAGTGTGGAGGTGACGGCGGCAGACCACAGCAGCATGAGGTCAGACAGTGGCACAATGACATTTGGAAGTGGCAAAACGTACAGGGCAGAGTGGCACAATGACACAGTTTTGGAGGGTCACGGTGGCAGCAGCATGAGGTCAGGCAGTGGCACAATGAAAAATTTGGAGCTGGCAAAAAGGAGTGGGCCCAAAGAGTGGTACAATGACACAGTGTGGAGGGCACGGCAGGGCAACAGCAGCCAGAAATAAGGTCAGACAGTGGCACAATTGACACAGTGTGGAGGGCACGGCAGCAGCACATCAGCAGCATGAGGTCAGACAGTGGCACAATGACAAATTCTGGAGGTGGCAAAAACAGGAGTGGGCCCACAGTTGTGGAGGGCACGGCAGCCAGCCACCGGCCCAGCAGCATAAAGGTCAGACAGGGGGCACAATGACACAGTGTGGAGGGCACGACGGAGTCACAGCAGCAGCTTGGGTCAGAGAGTGGAAAAATGACATTCTGCAGGTGGCAAAATAGTATTAGGCCACAGAGCGGCACAATGATGAGAGGCGGAGGTCACGGCGGCAGCAGCATGAGGTCAGGCGGGTGGCACAATGACAGAGAGTGGAGGTGAGGGACAGGAGCAACAGCATGAGGTAGAGAGGGGCAAAATGACATTCGGGAGGTGGCAAAACAGTCCCAAGGCGCAGAGTGGCACAATGACACGGGTGTGGATGTCACGGCAACAGCAACAGAAAGCAGCAGCATGAGCACATTGAGTGGCACAATGACAGAGTGTTGAGGGTGGGTGGCAATTTACCAGTCCCTGGTAAAGACGGTGGTAGGCAGATGGAGAAACTTTTCAGCAGATGTGTGGATCAGGCGGGTGGCGGCATCGAATAGTGGTGAGGCAGGTAGTTTGAACCAGACTAAACCCCTAAGGCATTGGTGTGTGGAAACCCTGGCGATCCCCCCTGATTCATCTTGACAAAGGTCAGTCGTTCAAATTTCCCGGTGGACAAGCGGGTTCCCCTTGGGGTAACGATGGCCCCCGCCGCACTGAACACCGCTCTGATGCCACACTACTGGCGGGCAGGACAGCTTTCCATGCAAACTCGGCAAGTTGCGGCCACACATCAGTTTGGCTGCCCAGTAGTCCAGGGGATCTTTAACTGGGGTGGCAGAGTGCTGTCCAAGTAGGCCACAACCTGTTGGTTCGGGAATGCTCATGTCCTGCTGCTGTGTTTGTGGTGACTGCCTCCTCACTAGGCGGGTGAAGGAAGCTGTCATTAGTGACTCAAGACTTAGGTTACTGCGGGATGGAGCTGGTACTGCTCCTCCCCCCCCCCTTCCCCAGCAGCCGCGGCAGTAGTACGGTGAGCGCTGAGGAACCCCCCGGTCAGACCTGTCGAGGGGGGGACGATCCCGCACATGGGCAGCGGCCAACTGATTACGGAGGTTTTCCCCATAGTATTTGAGTTTGTCTTCCCTTCAATAGCGGGGAAAAAAGGCTCCATTTTGGACCGGTAGCGAGGGTCCAATAGGGTGGAGAGCCAGAAGTCATCCTCTCCCGGATGGACTATTCGGCTGTCATAGCAGGCAAATAATTGCTGCGGGACATCTGCACAAGTGACTCGAGGGGTCCCTGCCTCCATTTCCATGTATACTGCCACGGTGTTGGGAGTCATTCCCTGTCTTCCTCATTCCACCCACTCCTCCAGTGCCCCTGTTTCTCCTTCTTGTCACCTGGGTTAGAAAATCCATCTTTTCCCACCAGACAATGCTTCTGCTCCAATGTCCTCTCCTCCTCCTCCTCCTCCCATTTCAGTCCCACCGGACTCATGTGGCCACGAGATGTAGTGCCACATCTCCAGTCCCCGGGCCCAGAAGATTTTTCAGCATCTGTTCCAGGACAATAAAAGCAGTGGAATGACGTTATTTCCCGTAGTCCTGGCGACTGACAAATAACGTGGCCTCCTCGAATGGCCTCAACAAACGGCAGGTGTCACGAATGAGCTGCCTGGCTGACTCAATTTTACACAGGGGAGTACTTCTGTCTGCCTGGATCATCAAAAAATCGTTAATGGCCTTTCTCTGTTCATACGTCGGTCCAACATGTGAAGGCTGGAATTCAGCGGGTGGAACATCGCATTCAGAGCGTGTTGGGGGGGGCGTTCTGCGCTGCAACTTGAGGAGGGTGTTCCTGGTTTGTAAAGAAGGATAAAGTGCACGCATAGTTTCCTTGACATTTTCAGAATGTTCTGAAGATCGGTGGAAAACTTCAGGAACCTTTTTACAACCAGATGAACACGTGCGCCATGCAGGGCGCATGGACACATCCCTCCTCGGTGCAGCGCGGACACCATGTTCCTCCATTGTCCGTCACCATTGGTTCCGATTTGCAGTTGGGGGAGAAAGCCACAATCGATTTCTTGCTGCATGACGCGGAGCGTTCCTCCCTGTGTGACTTCGTTCGCCGAGGCAAGCTAGGTGTAGAACTGCGTGACACCGCTGTGCCCTACACATGTGGTATGATGGAGCAGTACTTGTGGAGGTGAGATGGTGGTGGAGGAAAGGGGGGAGGGCGGACATTGGCGCAGGAGCAAAAGTTTGACAACGTTTGGGGGAGAAGCGGCGTCTCTGTCCAAGTTGTTGGTGTGCCCGGGCAGGAAGCACATTACCCAGTGGGCGATAAAGGACATGTATGGCCCTGACCGTAGTTTCAGCTCCAGATGTCCGCGCTTCCGTGTACCTTGGAACAAACCGATAAGCTCAAGGACTGACCCACTTCTGTTTAATATTTATGAAGTGCTGGTACTGCTTTTTGGAAAAGAAATTACGGCTTGGAACTCTCCATCTGGCTCGGACAAGCCATTAGTTCTCTGAATGGTGCAAGAGTACACATTTGGAAAGGGAGGGACTGCAGTACCCAAAAACTTGGACAGGAGCACGGTCAGCTGTGCCCTTAGGATGGTTGGAGCATACTGTTGTCTCTTTACAATCGCTCTCTGAACGGACTGCTGGGCCATGAGTAGCCGAGGAGCAGGAGCATTGGACGGGAGGGGGATGTCAAAGAGAAACAGCTGCCTTCTGCAGAGGTGGTGGAGCCTTGATGGCTGAAAAGGCATGGTGCCACTGGCCGTGCTGCTGCTTTCAGCGGCAGGATGGACCACCACATCTGAGCCACGTTTCTCCAGGCCACCGGATGGTGAGCTGCTGTGTTGACGCAGGGCCGTTGTGCCAAGTTAGCTCCTGGCCCCGCTTCACTTTTTTGCCACAGATTCTACATATACCCATATTGGGGTCCCCCGGTGTCTTAGCAAAGACTGCCACACCGCGAGTAGCTGATTTTACCGCCAACGCTCCGCACTGAGTGACTACTGCCGCCGTGCCTCGCTGGCCCTGTGCGCTACTGTCTTGGACCTGCGAAGCGGGTTTTTACCCCGTGGCGCTTGGCTCCGACTCACCCCTGTGCTACCTGGTGACCCCGGCCACACAACCCACTTGCTGGCTGCGCCCCTGCCTGACGCGCAAGCTGAGCCTCTTTCCTGCGATGATGAAAGCCCTTGCTTCACCGGCTCCAAGTGCGGTCGGCTAACATATTTATTTGTGTTTCATCGTCACTACTGTCTCATCACGGTCTTGGTAAGCGAGGGTGACCTCTCACCCCATGACCTCCCATGCCAATTCCACATCTTACTTTGCGCCTACTGCAAAGAAGCTGGGGATATTGGCCCATTTCTTCGTGCCAAGTAGCTGCTGATGCCTCTCAATTGTTCATCCTCGTATATAGTGGCGCTGGACCAGACCACATAGTAGATCCCCGGCTGAGGGGAACTGGAAAGGGACAGAGGCGGGTGAGGACAGGTGAGGCCGTGACGCTCCCGGGCCATGCCAACTAAGTGTTGTGTCTGAGGTTTTCCCACCGACTTTGGTGGGGTTGTCAGATGTCATCTGGGAGGAAGAGGATGACCTAGTCACAATCAAGAACCCTTGGGTTGCTGAACAACACCCGGCCGCTAGATGACCAGCGGCAGTTGTGGCCCCACGAGTGACCCCTGCTGCGACGTCCCCTTGCTGTGCTGCGACTGGGCCCGTTTCAGAAATGTTTGTGCCACTGCCACTCGCAGTTGCAGAGCCTGCCCCCTCTCTGTCTGACATATGTTTGTTCTAAAATGTACAGACATGTTTTATGAAGCTATCTGTATATGATAAATATACCCCTGTTTTTGACTCCAAATGAACCCAGTACCAAGCTTTGGGTAACCCTTGGATATAAATTGCGCTCCCCAAATGGGCCAGGAAAAAAATTTTCTTGTATGTGTCGTTTACAAGCATGTGTGTTTTACCCAAATGTAAAAGCACAAAACAGGCTTAATTAACCCTTTGCTTGTGAATTTAAAGCTACAAGAAAAATGTTATATTTCGGTGTTGAAAAAGACGGTTTATTTTTTTCAGCAAAAGCAGCAAAACAACGTTAATTAACCCCTGGATGTAAATTGCCCCAATAGATTGAGCCACCACAAAAATAGTAGCTTTGTAGCATGTTACAATGGCGTATTTTCTTTCGCCCACAAAAAGAGATAAAATTGTAATTAAAACCTTTGCTTGTGAATTAGGTACCAAAAAAAAAAATATATATTTGGCGTTGAAAAAGACGGTTTATTTTTGGGCAGCACACCAGCAAAACAAAGCTTAATTAACCCTGGATTTAAATTGCGAATAGAATTTAGCCACAAAAACTAGTAGCTTTGTAGGTGTTACAATGGCGTATTTTTTTATGCCACACAACAAGAGATAAAATTGTTTAAATTTAAACCCTTTTCTTGTGAATTAGGCTACAAAAAAAAAAAATATTATTTGGCGTTGAAAAAGACGGTTTATTTTTGTCAGACACCAGCAAAACAACGTTAATTAACCCTGGATGTAAATTGGCAAAAGAATTGAGCCACCACAAACTAGTAGCTTTGTAGCGTGTTCAATGGTGTATTTTCTACGCACACAACAAGAGATAAAATTGTAATTAACTTTGCTTGTGAATTAGGCTACCAAAAAAAATATATATATTTTGGCGTTGAAAAAGACGGTTTATTTTTTTCAGACACCCGCAAAACAAGCTTAAATTAACCCTGGATGTAAATTGCGCAATAGAATTGAGCCACCCAAACTAGTAGCTTTGTAGCGTGTTACAATGGCGTATTTTCTACGCCACACAAAAGAGATAAAATTGTAATTAAACCTTTTCTTGTGGGAAATTTGGCTACCAAAAAAATTATTATATTTGGGTTGAAAAAGACGGTTTATTTTTGTCAGCACACCCGCAAAAACAACGCTTAATTAACCCTGGATGTTTAAATTGCACAATAGAATTGAGCAGCAAAAAATGAAGTGGTATTTGTATTGTAAAAACGCTGTTTCTTTAAATGAATCAACAGGAATGGCTTAGATCCCACTTGGATATTGAAGTATATGCGCTGCAGTGGAGGGACATGGATTTTAGATCCCAAAACCCAAAAAATCAGAAATAGAAATTCAGAGAACAGTCTCTGAGACAAGCTGAGCACCCACAAAAATCGTGTGTAAAAATCAGTTCTTCAGAAAGCGCTATCACCCGCAGCAGCACCCTTCCCTATCAGTACAGTGAGAGGAGTGTGAGCTCCCGCGGCGCGCTCGGTCTTATATAGTGCGGTTTAAGTCACAGAATCCGCCGGTCTCTGATTGGTTATCTCTGCACATGTCATGCAGGCTTTTGCCCTTCTTCTCCCAGAGTGCTTTGCCCAATGTAACGCCATGTGCTCGTAGCATTTTATCAATCAAAAGCACACTTCGTTCACCCCAAGTACCCCAAAAATTCGATTCGTTCCGAAACCCAAGTTTTCCTGAAATTCTAAACGAATTCCACTTCGTTAGAATCGATTCGCCCATCTCTACTTATTATTATGAAATTAAAGTCGATGCTTCATCACCTTTTTTTGGGACACCATTCCAGATTTGTATAATGTGCATCGCACAGTGCTTGCATGGACATCTGTATATCTGTCACGTTTCACAGTGCGGTCTTAGGCATGGACCGCAGACGTGTGTGTGTCTCTGCTATGCTCCTGGCCCCATACCTGTTCCATTTCCCTATACCTGCTGCTGCAGTCCTGTGTCCATGTAGGCCAGTCCCTGCTGTGTCCCATGCTTCCGAGTACTCACCTAGCTGTGCTCCTTTCTGTATCTGCACACACTCCCTAGTAGGCGCATCTGCCTGGTCTGGATTTTAAGGGACAGTGTACCAATTACCTGTCCAATGACCTTCGACATTCTATGATAAAAGGAACTTCCTGCCTCTGCTCCAGTTTCAGTTCATTTACTTCCATCTGAACTCTTGACCACTGCTGCTACTTTCTGCAGTTAATGTGTTAACCCTTGTGTTACCTGCATATCTACTCCTGCTGTTCCTGCGATTGTATCAGTTTACTCCTGCTGTTATCCTGGCATTGTACCAGTCTGTTACCTGCCTGGGACTCTGTAACTTGACTATGGTTATGCACGTTTGTACCTGTCTGCCAAAGACTCGGCTACCTGCTTACGGTTATACACACCGGGACCCCTCATCTCTGCCAGCACCCGGTGTCCTTGTCCTGCACTTCGGTTGCCGTCGTGGGTCGCCTACCATCTACACTCGTGATAGCCCAGAGGATCCACAATACCCCGCGTTCAAAATGTTGGAACCTATTGTACCCATGGAAACGTGAAAGTATCCCTATTATGAAACTTAGGAGCCACCTTCACTGCTGTGTTTGTCATGCCAGAACTGATAGACCATGTGATGAGCCGAGTTGTTGACTCCGACGTCCACCTCTTTGTAATGGGCGGAAGAACTTCATTTCATATTCTTCATATTCTTTCCACTGTGTTGGCACTCACATGATGTAGTTTGGCAATTTTCTTGGCTGAGATATCGATATCAGTGAGATGAATTATGCTGTTTCTCTTTTCTTGGGAAATCTTCATTATAACTGTTCCTCAATTTTCACCTTTCACTTTGAAACCAACCTAATTAAACACTGAGCTATTAGGGAATGTGGGAACAGCTTGTAGTTTGTAGTATACAAGAAAAAGTTTGTTCCACCACAAGGAGCAAAACAGTAAAAGTGCAGTTACATGACAAGAATGCATAACTAAGCATATGCTAAATAGTTGCAAGTCAAATTTATGTATGAGATAGCCAAGACGGCTGTCTATAAAATCATGGTGGTCTGACGTTCAAAGCTGTAGTGGATGGAAAATAAGGAGCCTGAAAGTCAAAAGCTCAAAACATTGTTACCCTTTTGTTGTCAGTGTGTGGGTATAAATTGTTGCTGAAACTTTAATTTTTGTTTTTTGTTTTCCTGATTTATATAAATGCCTTAAAATATTAATTCAACTGTAGGAAAAAGAATATTTGAAAGATACAGTAATTGAAAAAATATATAGTTGCCAAAAATATTTTTCATTTTTTTCATGTTTCTATTTAAGGAGAAAATGTAATGTAATTGTTATTTGCAACCACGATGTCTTCAACCAATTCTGTCTGCAATCTTTGATATTTGTTTCAAGTGACCTTGTTTTCTTGTTTTATTCCCCTTGATCTTTATTGGCTTTACTAACTTTACATCCTCGTTTAGCTTTAATCCATTTGATTGTATTGAGCTTGTATAAGGTATGTGATAACTTGCCACTAAGAAGGATTTTAGACTTTAATCTAGTATAAGGGATTAAAAAACTTGATTGTAGCCATAGGCTAAAATTGAATGAAATGAAATTGAAGGAAAATTTGTAATTAAAAAATTTTAAAAGCGGGTTTTTTGGGACAAAAATCGGGGTTTGGGGTTTTTTACCTTTTTTTTGTTTGTTTTTAAAGCTGAAAAGAATGTATTTATTAATATGTGTGTGTCATACGTCATAACTACTGGATATAACTTTTGATATGCATTAATGTTAAGTAGTAAGAAGAAAAAGGTTTTTTCCCTTTTAATTTTTTCAAAAATAAATTTTAAATGGATTGTCATTTTTGGGAAAAGAAATGCTCCCCATCTCAGAATCCACTTTCAAGAGCGCTAATTTTGCCCCCGGTTTCTCGGGCTGATTGGATGCCCGGAAACCCAGAAAGGGATTGCCAAATTGGGGCCTTTAGTTATACAGCTGTAGTAAAGCTTAACATGATAATTAGTATCATTTGACACGGTGGCACAGAAAGTTAACTATTTTAGTGCTTTTTAGTGCTAATGGGTTTTGTTGTGATCAAAGACTGGAAAACACACTGTAATAAGATGTCACTGCCAAAACACTTGGTTACATCCATAGACTTGATGCCCTTTAAACCCATTTTTGATGGGAATGCTTTACCATTTCTTTGCCTGCAAAAAAATTTCCTGTCCCTTTGAAACCCTTACTTAATAAATTTTTTGGGGTTCCCAACAAAACTTTTTTTCCATTTAGCATATAAAAAAAAAATTTAATTTTAATTTAAAGAAAAAAAGGATTTCCCAGCCCCACCGTCAGTTTTTCCAAACCATTGGACGCCCCCAAAGGACAGACTGGAAAACAAGCCCCAAGGCGATCCAAAAAAAAGAAGAGGAATTTCCAGTCAAAGCCCGGGGGGGGTAGAAAAATATGAAGTAGCCTTTTTTTCCAAATGCTTTTAAAACAGAGTGACATGCCATGTTGTATTTGTAGTAAAAAAGCGCTAAACCGTTTCGGAAGATTATTCCTTAATCATGGGTTTATTTTGCATAACAAAGCTTTCCTTTAAATAAAACCTTTTTCCCGGGGTAAAATTTGTGCTAGGAAAAAAAAATTTTTAAACCCTTTAGGCCCCGGGGTATTTTATTGAAATTAAAAAAAATTTTCGAAAAATCAAAATATAAAAAAAACGTCCCAAAAAAAAAATTTTAAAAAACAATATTGAAAAAAAAAACACCCTGTTTTCTTGTTAAATAATTGCCGGTTTTAATGTGGGGCCTTTTTTTGGGGTTTAGATCCCCCCCTTTTGTCTCCTTTTTAAAATTTAAAATTTTTTTTTTTTTGGATTTCACCCCCCCTTTAAGGGCTTTAAAAAAACTTTTTCAATGCCCAAAAAAGAAATTCCTAAAGTTTTCCCCTTTTATAAATGTTTTTTTGAAATGCCTAAAAAGCCATCGTTTATTCCCACGGGCAGTGGTTTTTTTTTATATCAGAAAGGGGGCCTTCGGCCCTTTGTTTTTTTAATGCTGTTGTTGTAAAACCCCAAAAATTATTGCAATTTTGCAACATACAGGTAATTTAGTTTAAAAAACGTGAATTTTTTGGTTAAAATTTGTTATACGATGTAATTTTTATGTGTTTAATTTTTTTAAACAGTTGAAGTAAAAGAATTGGTGATCGGCAAAAAGGGTTGAAAGCTATGCAACACGAGTTTTCCACTTTGGGGTAAGGCTTTTATGAAATAAAACCCGGTGGGGGTTTTTTGGGTAATTTGTTAAAAATTTAAAGGGGTTTGACAATAGAAAAACCCAAAAAGTTCTACCTTTTTAAAAACAAATTTTATACCCCCCCCTTATCTAAAAGTGTTTTAATATTATCCTGAGGGGAAAAGTAAGGAAAGATTTTTTTTTAAATTGATGGGACAAAATTATTTTTAAAAATTGTGGACTATGGGGTTTTTGAGAATAAAATCTTAGGGGGATAGTAGTATCTCTTTTTTTTGGGTTTTTTCCCAATTTGTCGGGGAGATAAAAATTAGTTTTATTTCCTTTTTGCTCTATTTACCCCCATTTGTGGGTTTTCCCCTTTTCCAATAACGATAATGTTTGACGCTCATATTCCTGAAATTAATTTTTTTTAACTGAAAAAGTGTTTTTTTAATTCTGATTAATTCTCCCCCCGGGAAAAAGTTTTTTTAACCCACTTTGTGGGGGGACAAGACCCTTGCCTGTAATATCGAGTTCCTTGCTTTGGGGTTTCCCGGGAAATATGGGGGGTTTATCAACCCCCCCCGGGTTAAATTCCCCACTCAAAGTAACACCCAAAAAGTTGATTAAATTCCTTTGCCATTCTTAATTTAAATTGTGGGGTTAATGGAAATTTTTTGATTGTTTAAAAGTGAAAAAATTCTTGGGGCTTCCGACTCCGTGCCCCCCCCCCGGGAGAAAGGTCATCTATATATAGACCTTCCCAAACCTGATGTGGGGGGAAAGGGGGGGGGGGACAGTCGGCAGAGAAGGAAATTTCTCCTCCCATGCCAAATTTAAATTTAATATTGGCCAAGCGGGGAATTTCCCCCCCTTTGGATGAACCTCGGCATGCAGATAGAATTCTCTGTCAAAAATGAATTTAGTTATGTCTAAATAAAAAGTCTGGGGCCCCAAAAACCCAAAAAAAAATTCTTTGGAGTTCCCGGGAGTGGGGGATTTAAATTGAAAAGTGGGGATTAAAAAAGGAAAAAAGGCCTGGTGGGGGGCCCCATGGAGGGGGTATAACCCCACCACTTCAAGGGACCCCCAGGAGGGGCCCGGATCCCATTTTTGTTGGGGGACATGATAGAAAACCAGACTTTTTGGTTTTTTTTAAAAAGTCCTGGTAGGAATTTAACAAAAGTGGTTGTAAAATTTCCCAATCTACCCACCCCCAAAAGGAATCCCCCCAAGGGCCCCCTTCCCAGTTTACAATAGGCTAATTTGGTGGGGGGAAAATAGATTTTTTTTAAATTTTTTTGGAAATAAAGGGAAAAATTTTGGTATGGTTGGGGATCTACAAACTTTTTGGTAAGCTAAAGTATTTAGAGTTAGCTCCCATTTTTGTTTCCCAATTCTTTTTTAAAAATTTTTTTTAATTTTGGGTTTTTAAAAAATAGTTTTTGTTGGTTCAAAAGGAAAGGGGGGAAGGCGTTAAGTTTCCCTGTCTTGCAAAAATGTTATGCTTAACTTGCGTTTAAAAAACCCGAAACCCAAGGGCAAAATCGCCCCCCTTATCCGCTGGGCGTTTTTAAAAAAATTTTTGTATTTTCTGTAGTTCTACTAGCGCGGTTTGTTCAAATTTTGGACATTTTGAAACCCAAACAGAATTATCTCTAATTTTCTGCTGCAACATCAAAAAAAATCTCTTTCTATTTTTTCTTGGAAAAATACCCCAAACCCAAAGGGGGGCGTGATTGGATAGGTTTAAAAAATTTTACTGTTTTTCCTAGGGAAAGTCAGGAAAAGGTTTGCTGCAACAGAAAATTGAGTTTTCATTTTTAAAATTTTTCGAAATTTGCAAAAATTTTTAAAATTTTTTCTTCAAACAAATTTTGTTTACTACGGGTTTTGGGAAAATTTTAATCGGGTTTGGAAGGGACAGCATCCCCTTTTCCATAAATCAATTTTTGGGAAAAATTTATTCTTTAACGTTAAATTACGGTCCCAAATTTTCTTTTTTATGTAAAATTAGTGTTGAAAAAAATTTCAAATTTTTTGGGGGGAATAAACCCCAACCCCTTTAAAAGGTAAGGGAAGTTTTGAGTCTCTTTTTTAATATAAGGCTTGCAAAGTTGACTTTTTGGAGAATCTAAATTTGCGTTTGGGGTGGTTTTCAAATTTTTTGTTTTTTTGTGTTTTTTTCCGGTTTTCCTTTGGATGGGTTTTTTGGGACGTGGATGTTGTTTTGGGTTTTTCCCTCTTTTGGGATTGTTTTTTTTGTTGTTTTTGTCGGGGGTACTCTGACGGGGGGGGTGTCCGAAATTTTTTAAAGAGACTACGTGGCTAAATTTTTCCCACTAAAGGGAGTCAATTTCCGGGAAAAGGAAACCACATTTTTCTGTTGGTTCCTTTTTGTTGTTTGTTTTTTTAGTTGTTTTTTGGGAATGGGGCGGGGGTGGAACCCACTGCGGGTTGCCAGGTTGGGACTTTTTCATTGTTATAATCAAGAGTGTCTCTTTCAAATTTCCTTTTTTTAAATATCCCCAAATTTGGGGTTTTCCCAAATTTCGATAATATTGTTTAACATTTTTTTTGCAATTCCTTATTTTTGGGTTTTGGTTAGGTCAAAGGGCTCCCAAAAAGATTTTGTTTTGGGACATTTAAAAGATTTTTTGGGTTTTTAAATAGTATTTTCTTAATGTGTCTTCTTTTTAAATTTAAAAAGGGGTTCCATGATTTTTGTTTGACTTTTTGTTTATATTAAATTTCCAAATTTTTTTCCATTAGTTTTTTTGGGAAAGGTGGATTAGTGGGGAAACTTTTTAATAGGGCCAGGCCAAAACCCCGGATATTCATTTTTCTTCTCAATGAAATTTTGTTTGTGGGGTTTTGTTTCCCGGAGAAAACTTTGTTTTTGGGGAGGACTTTTCAAATTTTTAAAAAGATAGTAATTTGCGGGATTTTGGGGGTAAAAATGCTTTGGTTACTGCTGGTCTCATTGCTTGAAAAAATTATCTGGGGGCTTTTTTTACCCCTTGTTGGGGACCACCGATGCCCGGATTCAAACAGTTGGGGTGGAAAGGAATGGCAGGTTTTTGGGGGAACTTTTTTGGTTTAAAAACTCTTTTTCCCAATGCAAAAAAATTTCCATATGGGAATTTCAATTTTTTTATATTTTTTTGGTTTTAAAAATTTGGGTCTTTCATATTTTTTTATAAACTCACAAGTAAATGAAATATTAAAATGTTTGGAAAAAGATGTATGCGGGGGCCCCGTACTTTTTCCAATATCCCAATATTAGAACGAAAAGGATGCCGCTCCCGTCAGTTTTTCCCCCCCTGGACGGGAAGGGAAGACGGGGAAAAAATTTCCCAAACAAACAAAGGGGGGAAAGTCCAGCTCAAGCCCGGTAGGTGGGAAATTATGAAAGAAAACCCTTTTTTCCCAAATGCTTTTAAAAAAAAGAGTAACGGGACCATGATTTTGTTTTTAGCAGAAAGCGCTAACGCGTTTCGGAAATTATTCCTTAATCTTAGATAAAATTGCTTTTAACCAAAGTTTTTTCTTTAAATGGGCCCTATATCCGGCACTTGTGCTGGGAAAAAAATTAAACTTTAACCCTTGACCCCCTGGTTTTATTTTTTGAATTTTAAAATTTTACGAAATTCAAATTTTTTAAAAACGAAACCAAAAACCCAAAAACATAATTTTTGATAAAAAAACCCCTGTTCTTGTTCTTCCCTGCCAGATAATGTGGGGCCAAATTTGGGGTAGTTTCCGCATGTCTCCCTATTTAATAATTTTTTTTTGGGTTGTTCACCCCTTTTAAGGGGTTTTAAACACTCTTCAATCCCCAAAAAAGAAAACCCTGAAGTATTATATTTGAGGGTTTGGGGTTTTGCCTAGGAAGCCCCCGTTTATTCCAAAAAAAACCAGGGGTTTGGCGTATATCGACAGGTGCCTTCGGATCCTGTTTTTAACGCTGTTGTTTGAAACCCCCAAACATATTGCAAGTTTGGAAATCAGTAAAGGTAATTAGATACACTGTGAATTTAGTTTTTAAAATTTGATAAAAGATGTAATTTTATTTTTTTTTTGTTAAAATTTTTTTAAAGATGAAGTAAAAGTAACGGTGTTTTCGGGCTTTAAAGTTGCAAGCTAGGGGCAACCCGGTGTCCACTTTTTTAAGGCCTCTATGAAATTTAACCAGGGTGGGGTTATTGGGAAATTTCTGTAAAAAATAAAGGGGTGAAAATTTGTAAACCCCAAAAAGTTTTCCTTTTTTAAAGAAAAAAAATTTTTTTCCCCCTCCTTTTTCTAAAAGTTTTTTCATATTATCCTGAAAAAAAAGGGTACGGGTAGATTTTTTTTTTTAATGATTCCAAAATATTTTAAATTGTGGATTTATGGGGGTAAAAATTCAATTTTTTTGAGGGCTAGTATCTTTCTTTTTTGTTGTTAAAAATTTGTCGGAGATAAAATAAGCTACTTTCCGTTTGGGCCCTCTTTTTTAACCCGTGGGGGGTATCCTTTTTTCCAAAAAATTCGTTTCAAGTTTGACGCTCATTTTCCCTAAATTTTTTATGTTTTACTGAACTTTGTCTTTTATTTTGATTAATTCTTCCCCGGAATTTTTTTAAATCAAGGGTGGTGGGTGACAAGTTTCCTGTGTTTTACGAGTCCTTGCTGGGGGTTTTCCGATATGGGAGAATTTCAACCCCCCCGGGTTTTTTTCCCCCTCAAATTTGGACATCCAAAAAGTTTTGTTCATTCTCATCCCATTTATAAGTAAATTGTGGGTTTCAGGGTTTATTTTGGGAAAATTTTATAAAAGTAAAAAATTTAAATGGTTTCCCGACTCCGTCCCCCCCCCCAAAAACCAGGAGCAGGTAAATTAAAATAAGACCAAACACCTGAGGGTGGGGGGGGGAAAAGGGAAAGTCGGCAAAAAAAAGAGAAATTCTCCCCATGCCGACAAAAAGTTTTTTGGCCAGACCCGGGGGGAATTTTCGCGCCCATAGATGAACCTCGGCATGCAGATAGAATTCTCTGTAAAAATTTAAAGTTTTTTAGTCTCAAAAAAAAAATGTTGGGGCCCCCATAAAAAAAAAATTCTTTTGATTTTCCCTTTGGAGTGGGGTTTTTCAAAAATCTAAAAAGAGGGAGATTCCAAACGGGGAAAAAACCTGGTCGGGGGGGCATGGGGGGGTATAACCCCACCACATCCCCCAAAAAACCGGGGAAAAGCCCGGGAAAAGGGGTCCCATGTTGTTTTGGGGGCTTTTTTTAAAGAAACCAGACTTTTTGAGTTTTTTAAATAAGTCGGGTAGATTTAACCAAGGGGTTTTTGGTTTCCCAAATCTTTTCTACCCCCCAAGGGAACCTAAACCTTTCGTTTATCCCAAGTACAATAGGTCTAAGGGGTTTGGTGGGGAAAAAGATTCTTATGAATTTTTGGGGAAAAATGAAGGGGAAAATTTGGGTTTTATGGTTGGATGATCTACAAAAAATTTTGTCAGCAAAACTTTAGTGGGGGGGTTAGTTCCCATTGTGATTCCACCCTTGAAATTAATTTTTTTAGTTTGGTTTTAAAATTGTTTGGTTGGACCCAAAAAGAAAGGGGGCCCCGAAAAAGTACCCCTGTTTTGGGCAAAAAAATGTTATTTTTTTAACTTGGTTTTAAAAACCCCAGCACAAGTGCCACATCGCCCCACCCTTATCAAAGGGGGTTTTAACAATCTTATTGTTCTGTAGTTCTACTAGCGCTGTATGTTCTAATTTGGACATGTTGAATTTAACAGAATTATCTCTAATTTTCTGCTGCAACATCAAAAGATCTCTTTCTATATTTTCTTGGAACATATCCAAACCAACCGGGCATGAGTTGATAGGATAAAAATTACTGTTTTTCCTACGAAAGTCAGGACAAGGTGCTGCAACAGAAAATGAGTTTTCACTTTCCAAATTACGTAATGCAACAATGTTACAAGTTTCTTCAAACGAATTGTATACTACAGGATTGGACACATGTACATCAGTGTGAAGACCAGCATCACCATTTCCATCATCAATATTTGAAAAATGATTCTTTAACGTTAAATTACTTGCTAATCTATTTATGTCCAATAGTGTAGAATACAAATCAGTGCTAATGGGTTTTGTTGTGATCAAAGACTGGACAACACACTGTAATAAGATGTCACTGCCAAAACACTTGGTTACATCCATAGACTTGATGACCTAAACCATTATGATAGAAGCATTACATTTCTTTGCCTGCACTAAATTCCTGTACCTGTACCTTACATAATGAATTGGTTGGTTACACACATACTCTGTTTCCATTTATCATATAAAAATGAAATATAACTCAATCAAAATTGCAAAATTGAAATAAAAATGATAAAAATGCCAATAAAAACTACACTTAGCCATGTTAAAACCTTCATCATAATTATCATCATCATAATAAGGACTGTATAAATTTGGTATTATAAAAACCATGCTAACCCTTGAAATAAAATGAATGTCATTTATACCACATGGTAAAATACATAAGAAACCAAACCCAAGAGCTATAGCACAATGACATTGTTTACCTATTCTACATTGCAGATCATTTTGCTTCCTACAACATTACTGCGTTGTTCGGATTATAAAACGCACTTTTCCCCCCAAATTTAGTCAGGCTGGCAGAAAACTGGAGAGGAGTGGTGCTACGGAAAGCCGCCGTTAACAACAGGGATGGAGCTGGCTCCGTCCCTGCTATTAACACTTTAGACGCCGCTGCGATTGCAACCCGCTGAAAGAGGAATGGTGCTGCTCACCAATTATGTGTAGCTTTTTTATTTTATTTATATATAGGAATTAAAATGATTAAATATTACACCATGCCTCATGCAAGCTTTCACAGCTGCAATGTATGTACACCTATTACACACTACCATAGGCAGGGAGTAATAGGTAATAAGTGAAAATCCTAAATACAGCATTACAATAGTTCTGCTGTATATAGGACAAGGAATTATGCCCACTAGTGATTAAGTACCCTAGGGGGACTAAGTATTAAAGTAAAAAAAAAAGTTTGTAAAAAAATAAACATTAAGGGCAACATGTATGAGCTGGCTTTTCGCCTGTTTTCAGGCGTATAATGCGCCTCACTGTGCTGGCTCTGCTGTCAAACACAGTCATGCACTGTTAGGCGCAAGCTTCACCACTTTCTTATGCGCCTAACATGAAGGGGCATTCTGTGGGCGTTTTGGGGCGGGACCCACCACATTCAAAATCTACGACGCATGTATGAAAGTGGGTCGGCAAAGTGAGGTGCATAAGAGCTCCAACAGGCAGACCAATTTGGCGTCGAAGTGTGCCCCGCATCTATGAGCGCACTTCGGCGGCGACATACATCAGGTGCAATTTTCACGGAAAAAAACGTGAAAACCAGCGCTTCAACGCGCCGATCTTCATACATGTCCACCTAAGAGTTTAAATCACCCTCTTAGCCATTTTACAAATAAAAAAGTTACACATAATTGGTATTGCCCCGTCCGTAAAAGGCCAATCCATTAAAATATAACATCATATATCCCATACGCTGAATAGAAGAAAAAAATTACAAAAACGAAGATTGTGGGGGGTTTTTTGGGTCATTTTCACATCCCCAAAAATTGGAATAAAAAGTGGTCAAAATCATATATATCACAAAATGGTATCAATAAAAATTACACTTCAGCCAGGACTTTTTTTCTTAAAATTTTTTTTTCCTATTTTCCTCCTCTAAAATATAGGTCTCATGGTCCATGTCGTCTTATAGTCCGAAAAATACAGTATACCGTATATACTCGAGTATAAGCCGAGTTTTTCAGCACAAAAAAATGTGCTGATAAAACCCTCCCTCGGCTTATACTCGAGTCACTGTCGGCACTCAGGTGCTGCGATGGCCCGAGTGCTGACAGGGACGCTTCAGTTATCTGCGGCTCCTCACGGAGCGCATATAACTGGAGGCCGAGCACGGCTGACAGTGTCCAGGCGCTGCGCTGGCCCGGGCACTGTCCGTCATCTCTTCCCCTGCATGCGACTCCTCCGGAGCGCACACAGGTGAAGAGATACCACTGCGGGGCACAGAGCGAGCGCTCCCTGCTCCGCAGTGGACTCCGGGCAGTCGCAGACTCTCCGGAGCTCCCCGGCACAGGCAGCGTGCATGTCATCACGCTGCGTGCGCGGCCTGATGACGTCACCCGCCTGTGCCGGGAAGAGCGCGCGGGACCGAACAGCGAGGAGGCGGAGCAGCGAGGGAGACGGAGCAGCGGGGAGTCAGGTAAGTGATTTTTTTTTTTGTTTTAAAACATTGCCTACACCTGCCTATAGCTGCCTAGTACTACCTATACCTGCCTAGTACTACCTATAGCTGCCTAGTACTGCCTATACCTGCCTAGTACTGCCTATACCTGCCTAGTACTACCTATACCTGCCTAGTACTGCCTATACCTGCCTAGTACTGCCTAGTACTACCTATACCTGCCTAGTACTGCCTATAAGCCTACCTATACCTGCCTAGTACTGCCTATAAGCCTACCTATACCTGCCTAGTACTACCTATAGCCTACCTATACCTGCCTAGTACTGCCTATACCTGCCTAGTACTGCCTATACCTGCCTAGTACTACCTATAGCCTACCTATACCTGCCTAGTACTGCCTATACCTGCCTAGTACTACCTATACCTGCCTAGTACTGCCTATACCTGCCTAGTACTGCCTATACCTGCCTAGTACTGCCTATAAGCCTACCTATACCTGCCTAGTACTGCCTATAAGCCTACCTATACCTGCCTAGTACTGCCTATACCTGCCTAGTACTACCTATAGCCTACCTATACCTGCCTAGTACTATGGGGGACATATAGCTGCCTATACCAGCCTATGGGGGACATATAGCTGCCTATACCAGCCTATGGGGGACATATAGCTGCCTATACCAGCCTATGGGTTACATATAGCTGCCTATACCAGCCTATGGAGGACATATAGCTGCCTATACCAGCCTATGGGGGACATATAGCTGCCTATATCTGCTTATGGGGGACATATAGCTGCCTATATCTGCTTATGGGGGACATATAGCTGCCTATATCTGCTTATGGGGGACATTAAACTGCCTATACCTGCCTATGGGGGACATTAAACTGCCTATGTAATTTTATTGGTATCTATTTTTATTTTTAAAATTCACCAGCAGCCGCTGCGTTTTCCACCCTAGGCTTATACTCGAGTCAATAAGCTTTCCCGGTTTTTTGTGGCAAAAGTAGGTGCCTCGGCTTATACTCGGGTCGGCTTATACTCGAGTATATACGGTATGCTACACTACAGAGTGCTAGTAATCCCCTGAGGTCTTTTCTGGGACACTGTACGTTGAGCATGGTTTCTAGATACAATGTTTCAGACACTGATCCAAACAATTCTCATGTACATTTGGTCGACATATATGAAACTTGGCAAATCTACACCATTTCTCGTGGCTTTTTTCAGTGTACAATGTGCCTGAATATATGAAAGTGGTAAATGTGCTCTCATAAATTGCGCAGTAGGTTTCAGGTGCCTAGCGTATATGTTCGGCAGACCAAGGTACTTTGGCGCATTAGTAATGCACCAAACGTGTATAAATGAATGCCAGAAATTGATAATGGCTGCTAAAGCAGTTCATTGAGTTGCTTTTCTAAGTTAAAATGTATTATGTTAATACTAAAATTCTATAGAGATTTCTATTTTTTTTTATAATCGTACAAAATACTTTTTTTTATACTTTTATATAGTACTGTATGTTAATTTGTGTTCAGAAAAATGTAGGTCAGGGGGTCAGTCTTTATTTGACATACTGCAATAGCCAGCACAATACAGGTCTCACTGAGACTTATGGTGCAACATGCAAGATCACTACCATAGTTTCTTTACTTTATGTCCAGCCTGCTGTGATGTGTTTCTAATCCCTGATAATACTACGTTAACTCTGTAAATACACGATTGAGAATGGGATTTATGGTAGATGCTGTATTTGTTTCATTAATGCATATTATTTAATTTAAAATTTATTTTAGATTATATTAATCTTAAATACATTTTGTAGGAGGTAATTTAATATTTTTGAAATATTGTATAATTTTATATTATATAATTTATTCTGAAATTTATATAATTAAATTGTATATACTTTCAGAATAATCATAAATTACTTTTTATTATTTTACTGGTATGAGTTGAGAAGTAATTTGCCTAATGGCAAATGTGGTTCCACAATAACTACTCAGGCTCAGGCATCCAACAATTAAAGTGGTCTGGCTGTTTGAGTAGTTATGCGCCTAATTTGCCGTCCCTCATTCATAGATGTGTCTAATATTATGAATGTGGTTTGATACACCCCCAGAACACCCCCACAGGTTTGGCGCATTACAAAGTGTCAGGTCTGGTGCACAATGCACCAAACTTGCCTGAATGAAAAGCCATACATAAGGAAAAACGGCGGAGTGCTCACTTTTGGTGCATTTACTGTTAGAACAGTGGTACATGACTTAAAGAATCCTCAGAGTGTAAGGCCCCATTCACACGGCTTATTTGCCGACGGATTGGTGCCGTATTCCGCGCCGGATTTGCGCTTCAATACGGCGCCAATCCGTCAGCGTCATTACGGTAATCCACTGCTCTCGTAGAGAACAGTGGATTCCGTCGCTCCTCCCCGCTCGGCAAATCCGCCGCGGGGGGAGAAAGTGACATGCACATTATTTACGGCGAGGACGCGCCGTAAACAATGCATTGTCTATGGGGCCGGGAGCGGCGCCTCCGCCGCGCTCCGGCCCCGCCCCCGTCCCGCCCCTTATTCACGGCGGATTTGTGCGCTCAATACGGCGCACAAATCCGTCGGGAATAAGCCGTGTGAACACGGCCTTAAGAGATTTTCAGCTTCCAGCAGCTCTTTCTGACTGTTATGTATAAGGACTTACTTTATCTGTATTAGTTATATTTATAACTTTCTTTAATCTTTATTTTGCATTTTGTTGGGGTTACATTTTGGGGCCTTGGAACCAATTACCAGTTTTCCATAAAGTTATGGTTTCAACATATAATGTTTTCAACATACAATGGTCATCCTAGAACCTCTTAATATTGTATGTTGAGGGACCACTGAATAATGTACAGGGAAATGCAAAAAAAAAAAAAAAAAATGGGGGGAGGGGTGGTTGGATTTCACTGTTCAGTATAAATAACAAAATACCTGTATTGTGTGGCTTGGTATGATTTCAGTGACAGCACATTTATATAGTTTTCATTATGATTTGCTACTTAAAAAAAATAAAAACGTATTTAAAATTTAGCATTGTATCACTATTTTCTGAGACCAATTACTTTTTTTGTTTTTCCTCTGGCGGAGCTGTGTGATGGTTTGTTGTTTTGTGGAGCGAAGTTATTTTTTTTTACACCATTAAGCGTGTAGGACAAATATCATGATGATGTATTAGATAAGATTTTTAAGGATGTGGAAATACTAATTTATTATTTTAAACTTTTTAAAAAATTCTATGTTGAAAACATGTGGCCACCCTGTGTTACTTGAACATGGGATTGCTGTATATAGGCATATCAGTGGTCTCCCATTACACTCTGCCTATACATGGTGCAATAGGAACACACATATGACAGCAATGCAGGCCATTATTAGGCTCCCAGCTGCCATAAAAGCCAAACAGCATGCCCCAATCTTGTCCTATGGGGGTTGATCTATTGCCAGGAGCAGCTTCTTATTGATAAAGAGGACATATACTTAGAATGTGGTAAGCATGTGGCATGAATATACTCCAATTATAAAACACAGATAAGTAAAAATAAAATACTAAACACTTTAACAAGATCACAGCCACCACTAAAATTTAAAACAGCAAAAAACTTTATTGAAACATGCTACATTACATAAAATAGTTTAAGTAAAAACACTAAATATGACTCAAAAAATGTGAAGAGGTTTAAGCAGTCCTCTGGGAAAAAGTAATAAATACTTACATGTATAGATACTAATGCAATAGTCTACTTTTACACATACTATGCTACATATAGGTAAAATATATAGCAAGATGAACAACAAATGCCTAGCATACACAGCAAAATCTATAATTAGCTATAATAAAATATAAATGAATATTCAATACATAAATACATATATTATAATAAAATGCAAATGTTCAACAAAAATAAATATATGATAGTATGAATATTTTGGGGCCATTCACACGGCTTATTTCGCCTCGGATTGGCGCCGTACTGCTCGCCGGATTTGCGCTGCAGTACGGCGCCAATCCGTCACAGTAATTACGGTAATCCACAGTTCTCATAGAGAACAGTGGATTCCGTCGCTCCTCCCCGCTCGGCGAATCCGCCGGGTGGGGAGAAAGTCACTTGCACAGTATCCAGGCGAAATATGCGCCGTTAATAATGCAAGTCTATGGGTCCAGCGGGCCGCGCCCCCGCCATGCCCCCGCACCCGCCCCTTATTCAAGCCGGAATTGCGAGCAATTACGGCTTGAATAAACCGTCTGAACACGGCCTTAGAAGCAAAATGTGCCCAGAAAGCAAAATAAATAGATAATATGCTGTGCTTCTTATAAGATACTATACCCAGATAGACTGCCAATGACAGGATTCCCTACACGCATTTTGCGTGTATACCAGTGACATGAAATTCTTTGAACGACGGACCCAACAGACAGGATGCAAACACGCAGCGGCGATCTCTCATGTGAGATGCTACGTGTTCCTCATTGCGGGCAGTGATAAACTCACTGCTAATTGTTAGATGCGTCTCTGGGTCCATTCTGTTGGTCCCAGAGACGCATCTGAAAAGCTTATGTTCACGCGGATGCAAGATGCCGTGTGAACATCCCCTAAGACTGCTAAGACTTACTCTGCAGTCCTTTGTCATCAGCTCTCTCTAGTCTTCTACAATCTACAAATGTTATATATCGGAGCAACTGTAAATGTTTATTCCAGGTTTCGAATTCTACAACTAGATGGTGCCTTAGTGCTTCCCAAAGTGGGCAGTACTGCCTCTGAGGAGTGCAGGAATGATCCAGAGGGGCTGTAGTAGCCGTTGGTGCAATTGAGGGTTATTGATTAAAAATAATGAGGTATTTGAGACATAAAGAAAAAGGAGAAGAACATATTGAGACATGTTAGCTACATGTTTCATGTGTTGTGTAGCATTGTAGCATAAAGTTAAAGGGGTTGTTCAACTCATTATATTTTTTTGCTTATTCAGCTCATTATATTTTGATAAGTACTTATTTATTGCTATTATTTAAAATGACGTGGCCTTTACCTTCTTTTTAATAATGCTTACAGAGTGGGAAGCAGGAAATCATGATGCTCTGTTCAGGTCATGCCTTCTGCTCTCTTAGGGTAGTCAGATAGGAAACTTCTGCTCTGTCACTAAAATATTGTAATCAGTCATGATAAACTACATGTAACCATTCTAAAACGTCCAGTATGTGCAAGCATAATACTAATCTGTTACTAACCTCATGATTAGTACTTTAATGAGTGGTTATTTACCAGCCTTCTGAACTTGTGCAATCTCCCTGTATTTACAGTGTCTTTTCTGCATCCTGGTATAAATTGGTTTGTAAACTGCTTTTGCATTGATCTATGTGCAAGTGTAATGCTAGGTAGTCTTTCCCCTCATGGATAGTAAGGGCGACATGTATTAAGGAAGACACGTCGAAGTGAATAGTTGAGTCCCGTTTTCAGTGTATAATGCGCCTGATGTACGAAAGTGGTTTTTGTGCGTTCATAAATGGTGTGTAAAGTTCGACTCGTCTCGCCTATGTGTTAGGTGCATTACGGAAGTTAGGCACATAAGTAATGTGCCTAACATGTATTAAGGTTATAGACAGGCTGGAAATATGAGAAAAATCATTAGAATAACATGTCAGTGAATAGAAACTATGGTACTGATCCTGCTTGGAGGACCACAGGTCCCAGCAATACTTCTGCTATACTGGCTCTTGCTCTATGCAGAATAAAGGGTGAGAGCAGCAAAAATACATTTAAAATTTAATGTAGTAAAAATTTTAAATATAAAATCTGAACAACATAATCAATGGGTTTTTTAATGTAAAATTTGTTTTAGATTCTATTAATTTTAAATACATTTTATAGGAGATATTTTTATATTTTTGGGATATTATATATTTTATATTAATTTATATGATTATATTTTCATTAAATTTAATAAAATTTTATACAGTTTGATAATTATCATAAATTATCATAAATTACTTTTTATTATTGTACTGCTGTAAGTTGAGAAATATTGGACATTTTTGCCCCTTACGGCAAACCTAGCTTCACTTCGACTCCTCGGGCTCAGGTAGACCACATTGAGATAGGTCTGCCTGTCGGAGCAGTAATGTGCCTAGTTTTGCCGAACCACATTCAAATATTTGTCTAATCTTACCAATGTGGTGTGACACACCTCAAAAACGCCCCCAGAACAACCCTGAGTCTAATGAACAATGCACCTAACACATTCATTAGGTGCATTAGACAGCGTAGCAAAAAAAGGGTGAAAACCCCTTTCATTCATGTAGCCCTAAGTGTGTGAGTTACTGTTCAGCACTGTTTTGCACCTGTGTAACTTCTACCATTTAGCACTGGGGCTTTGTTGTATTCTGCTGGGAATGGATTTTATTACCTGTCCTTATAGCAGAATGTTTTTTTTGTATCTTGCAGTAGAATTAATCCCTTTTTTATGTGAATTGTTCTGGATCGCTACAACTTATGTAACATCATTTAAATGCATTCCCTCAATCACACAGCATTTGACAATGTAGCTAACAATGACTCAGACAAATGTCTGCATTAAATTCTTATATTCTATTTTTGATCATGACATGACGGACCAATGAGTATTTTTAGATCCAGGAACACTCCTTTAACTAAATAGAAGATAAGACTCATACCTATGCTCTCCTTCAGTCCCGGCGTTGGTTCATTCATCCCAGCTAAAGCAGTGAATGGTCTTCATTCACTAGACAGCCGGAGCCAATTACAGGCCACAGAAGTCACGTGCATATGACATGGTGGCCTATGACTGGCTGCACCTAACACAGGAATGATGAACATTTTATTGCTATTTCGGGGATGTACAGACCAGCAGCCAGGACTAAACAGGAGGGTTCAGGAGGTAAGTATGAGTCTTTTCTTCTATTTTTGATCATGCCCTAATGGTCCAATGAGTATTTTTAGATACCAGAACACACCTTTAACTAAGCTGACATTATTTAAACAAATTGTACTCAACATGTAACCATTTTGTATTAAAAAGTCACATTAATCTTGTATTCTTTTGTATTTATTTTAAAAGACCTTGGGCGGCGTGATGACATCACTCCACCCGCTCCGGATTCAAAGAGAAGGCCAGCGAGAGAAGGGAGGTGAATATTATTATTAATTTTCTTTTAATCGAGCAGGGGCTATATATATATATATATATATACACCTAAGTGCTGGGTACCCTATAAATAGTGTATAGTGGGAGAGTGTATACCTACCTACGAGCTGGGGGACCTATGTACCTACTTACCTATTGGGGCCATACATTACAACCTATGTACCTACTTGCCTACTAGAGGGTTCATATATACTTAACTACTAGAGGGGGCCCTATATACTTACCTATCTACTAGGGAACCCTATGTATCAACTTATTAGGGAGGCTTTATACTTACCTACTGGGGGCCTATGTACCTACTTAGTGGGGATCCATATACCTACTGAGGAGACCCTATATTCCAACTTATCTATGCTCCTTTTAGGTAGGTTAAACCCTAAAAATCAGTCAGATAAGAAGGCAGACTTTTCCTATTAAGCCGGTAAAGTCCCCCTTCAGTATAGGGTTCCCTTCAACTACCTATTGTGGGCACTATATAGCTACCTATTGGCTACACTGAAGTTGAGCTTTACCTACTTAATCAGAAAAGTCTGCCACTTATCTGAATAATTTTTAGGGTCCAACCTATCTAAAAGGAGTGACCGTGTATACACAAACATGGGAGAGAGAGACACATGGACCGCACATCCTCACATTATACGTTTATCTAATGCTTCTCAGCAAAAATATATAAAAACGAACAGGAGGTTCTTAGTATACTTTTTGATCAAAACGTATAGGCCCACTTGCCACGTTGAGGCAACCTCATTAAGTGAGTCCCTACGCTAAATGGGGGTAGCGCTGCATGGCGGCCACCACCGCAGCAAAAAACACACAGATGAGGGGCACAGCCCAGTGGCCCAACAGCACCATCACTGCCAGACCTAGCCCCCTTGGCTCTGGACGGCACCACCCCACCAGCACAGCATCACAGCAGCAATGGCCGACACACAGCACCACCACCACAAAAGGAAATGTAGACACTGCTCACCTTCAACTGCAAGAGACAGGGCATTATTCCTTAGGCTAGGTTCACACGGCTTATTTGCAGGGCGTAATTACGCCCGGTAATTACGCCATGTGGACGGGGTTGAGGCGGGAGCCGCTGGTAATTCACATGTCACTTATCTCCCCCCTCGGTGTATTCGCCGAGCAGGGAGAGGAGACATAATCCATAGTTTAGCTAATGCTTCGCAGCAAAAATGTATGGGAAGGTAAGCAGTGTCTACCTTTCCTTTTGTGGTGGTGGTGCTGTGTGGCGGCCATTACTGCTGTGATGCTGAGCTGGTGGGGTGGTGCAGCCCAGAGTCAGGGGGCTAGGTCGGGCAGCAGTGGTGCTGTAGGGCCACTGGGTTATATCCCTCATCTGTGTGGCTTTTGCTGCGGTGGTGGCTGCCATACAGCGTTACCCCCATTTAGCGTAGGGACCCACTTTATAGAGGTCGCCTCGACGTGGCAAGTGGGCCTATACGTTTTGATCAAAAAGTATATGAAGAACCTCCTGTTAATTTTTTATAAGTGTTGCTGAGAAGCATTAGATAAACGTATAGTGTGAGGATGCGCAGTTCATGCCTCTCTCTCTCTCTCCCAAGGTTGTATATACATGTCTCTCTCTTTATACATGGACCAGCACTCCTCCCCATTTGGCCCAGGTGTTTTTAATTAGCAGTAGTCTGTATAAGGGCTGATGCCCTGTTTCTTGCAGTCTGTGTGCAGGGAGCCCTGGGAAGGAAAGCAGTGTCTACCTTTCCTTTTGTGGTGGTGGTGCTGTGTGGCGACCATTACTGCTGTGATGCTGAGCTGGTGGGGTGGCGCAGCCCAGAGCCAGGGGGCTAGGTCGGGCAGCAGTGGTGCTGTAGGGCCACTGGGCTGTGCCCCTCATCTGTGTGGCTTTTGCTGCGGTGGTAGCTGCCATGCAGCATTACCCCCATTAAGCGTATGGACCCACTTTATAGAGGTCGCCTCGACGTGGCAAGTGGGCCTATACGTTTGGATCAAAAAGTATACAAAGAACCTCCTGTTCGTTTTTTATAAGTGTTGCTGAGAAGCATTAGATAAACGTATAGTGTGAGGATGTGCGGTTCATGCCTCTCTCCCTCCCAAGGTTGTATTTCTAAAAGGAGTGTCTATCTATACGCCTGTCTTTTTTTAGAGGAGGAGGTGTCGGCTGGCTATTATATTGGGTGTGTTCCTACCCACTGGTGGCATATGTGAGGGAACTATAGTTGGTTGGGGTAACTTTCACAGTTTGGAGTCTAACATGTTTGTGTGGTAAATTCTGCAGGGATGAATTGAGGTCAAGAGAAGTCATCATGGTGGTCTGAACCGGATGAAGAAAGAAAAGAACAATTCATCAGAAAAGACATCACTTGTGACCACTAAATGTAACTGCACTGAAATTACTTATAGGTCTGCAGAGCCTGTGTACATTGCTACATACCACTACATGGTCACTGTATGGCGGTTATATACAGTCTGCACAGCCTGTGTACAACTATGTACCACTATATGGTCACTGTGTGGTGGTAATAGTGGTCTTAGTGTAATGGTTTACATTCAGTAACAGTAGGATGGTATTATTCAGACCATTTATGGTGGTGATACGTGGAAATGATGATGTTGATGTACTGGTATTTATATGGGCTTGTCTATTGTTGTTATTGGCATTATTGATCTTGGTGTACTGGTTTTCTCAGTAACAGTATAGTGTTATTAGTCACTATATGGTAGTGCTATGTGGTGTATTAGTTGTTCCTTGTATATTATTGTTATTGGTAATATTGTTCTTGTTGTACTGGTTTGTTTTTTTTTCCTGTTTTTTTTTGGAGGGGGTGGGAAGGAGAGAGAACAGACACTTCAGCTGTATAACTTGTTCTTCTTCTATTGGACAATCCCTTTAAATAGAAATAATTGTCTGCAGCACACTACACCACAGACATCCGTCACGCCAAGTAGGGAATCTGTTGTTGAAAACTATTGGTCCATGACAGGCGGGGTTGGGGGCCCAAGCGAAGTTTTGCACTGGACCATATCTTTAGCAAAGCCCCTGAAAAAAGATAATACTTGGGTGCACACCCAAAATTAGTGGGATAGCACAGTAAGAGTATGAAATATTCTCACATACCAGTCGGTTTTGTTCCCTATAAATGGGGCCCTTTTTATTACTGCTTGCCGGGTTCATTTATAATGAACCCCCAGTAAACTGTTGTTTCAAATGTTTTAAGTGGACTCTCAAAGCTCAGTCTAATCTGCAATTACCTGTAGGATTAAAATTATCGGTTAGTTATAGGGGAGAGAAAACTCACACTAATCAATAATTTGAGCTTTACTCAACTGGATATTGAACTCTGAGCTTTGTGAATCCACTTAAACTTTTGCAATGACACAAGCTGAAATACTAGTAATTATTAACTTGAACCCTCTTCAAAAAGTTTATTGCCTGAGTACATCAATATAGATAAATTGCTAGAACTGTTACTTAGAAATGCTGGGAAAATTATCTATGAGTTGGTTGGCTGTAAAGAGTACAGGTTAAAAGACTGTCGGGACAATTCTGGAGACAGTTTAAAACAAACCCCTGGCGAAATTTTTTAAAATATAATATATCATTGCAAGCCTTGGGGATTTTTTAATTCGGCTCTAAATATCCTGCTCCACTTCTCACAGTTAAATAGTTAAATAATGCATTTTACTTGTCTGCAGCCTCCGCTATAAGATTCTTATAGAGTAAAAAGAAGGGATTTTTATAACTCAGCTCAGTAGAAGCTATATAATTTAATTCCTTCTAGTGGTAGCTGAGGAACATTCTTCAACATTTTGCAATCAGTGAATGGGAAAATTTGTATTTACCACCCCTTCCCCCCTCCACCCAAGTCTTAAAACCCAAAATACAAATAAATTTTTTTTTATGCTGAAAGTCTGGGACAAAGTAACCATCTGAATTTTTTTTTGGCTAAAAATTTTCTTCACAAAAATTTTTTCCTACCCTTTAGTTCCTAAAGTTTTTATATTTTAGGTTACCAAAAAAAATGCCCAGCTGGAAATGGAAAAAAATACTAAGTTCACCAAATACAATAACTTTTTAAAGTATTCCTCTTACAAAACATTTAATCACCCCCCCCCCTTAAAAAAAGTATGTATTGATCACCCAGACTGAAAGAATGCTAAAAAAGCTTATTGCAAAGTAAAATTCAGCATTGGAGGTCTCTCTAAAGTCTAAACAGAATGACAGTCATCAAGATTACTTGTGTTTTCTGGTGGCGGGGGGAGTCCAATCCGAGCCCCAATTTTTAGGAGGGAGGGGAAGAGATTTCCGTTTTGGGAGCTATTTTCTGAAATCTAGGTTATTTTCCATCTCCTTTTGTTTATTCTCTTTTGCCTTTTATATCTCATTGTAGAGGCAGTTGTTCTAAAAAAATTCACAGTCACTTGATAGGTCATGTGGCTCCTAAATGGCAATTTGTGAACAGGGCTTTCAGTTAACCATGTTGATTTGCCCATTTTTAAGGTACACCTTAATGATTTCTATGAGTATCATATTTTTCGGACTATAACATGCACTTAACCAGATCAACCTATACAAAAACTTGTAGTATTAACCAAAATAAAGAATTTTGCTCCTGAATGAACCTGATGTCAGGCATCAATCTTCCTATATAATGTACATATATCTATTTTGATATTAATTTGAAAACCGGCACAACGAGGACAAAAATTTCAGGTTTTTTAATGACAAAACCCTACTTTGGGGGTTCCTGGTTTCTTTCACCACCCCCTTCAGTAGTATTTCTAACTCCAAAGGTCCTTTGGGCCCCCGGCCACTGACATTCATGAATTGTCCAACCACCCACAACTGCAAACATACAGTCCGCACATCTCCCACTAATTTGTGCAACAAAAGTATGGTTTCGGTCCACATCGTAGTTAACAAAGTTTAGGTTCAGGTCTTTTGTACAAATTGTTTCATCAGAGCTGCTTACTTTAACTTGTAACAGCATCAACACAGTAGCATAATGGTGATATTAATTTAGCAGTTATTACTGTACCTTTCACAGTACCTCTTCAAAGTAACAGTGCATTATATAATCCTTCAATATAGTTAGGGTGGGGATTTTTTCTTTTCTTTTTTGCCAATCTTTCATTTGGCTTGTCAAAATCCCTTAATTTACTCCTTCTTTAAAAGGATTAAAATACAAATTCTCTCTCTGGGACGGTCTACAAACTCCATGGGTTCCTGTGCTTCTTCCCCTTTTAAACTGGTGGCTCTTAAGCCCAACCCGCCAGCAAGGTGCCAAAAGTCCCTTTTAAATGCTCTCTGTCAAACGGGTTTATCAATTTTAAGAAACTCACAGGCCTTTCTAAGCATACTTTTTTGCACTATAACTCTAAGGGCCACATGATGAGCCCGTTTCAGTTATGGGCTACTATGGGAAAACGTGGTTTTTTGACCTAAAAATTTTTCAACATGGGCCTTACTTTTTGGGGGGCTGTAGAAAAATTGTCTATGTGTAAAATTTCTTGTTTCCCCCTACAAACCAATCAGAGCTCCCCTTTCATTTATTCAGAGCACTATATGGAATGAAAGGGGAGCTCTAATTTGTTGCTATGGGCAATAAAGAAAGTCTTACACCTAGACAGTTTTCATACTGCAGGCCCTATTTCTTTTTACCTCACTCTGGCAGATTCATGGTGGCTACTAGTGATGAGCGATTGTGTTGACAATTGTCATCTTATAGATAACAGATTTTTGAAATTATCATGCTGATAGTCGATAATCGCCGATGACCATTAAAGTCTATGGGAGAGCAACAACACATTCATTCTTACACCCAAACAGGGGAGGAAAATCTGGAATTAACATCCACAACAGTAACGTGGATATTTGCTACCTCTTAGGCAAGACAATTAGGCTATAAAGGTCACAGAAAACAATTCATAGGCTAAAATAATTCATCATGTTCAATGGCTAACAGAAAACATGAGGATGGCATAGCCACAGCAGTTACATCGGTACCAGTAGCTACGGGGACCCTTTCACACAAACAAGACACCGCTATTGGAAATGGCACATGGGAACTGCCAGGAGACCCCTAGCACTTTTTGCACCAGGGACCAACAACTTGTCATATATGCGGTGCTGGTGGCAGCAAGAACGTCCCAATGGGGAACGCGGAGGTTCAGCTGGCAGGGCCTCAGTTACAGCGGGTGCGGCGAGAGACACGGCCACATGCAGCTAAATCAAATGGGGTGCCCACCCATTACTACTTCCTATTTTTAACATATCACCGGGCACCTTTTTCATTCCGGCCCCTGGCAGGAATACTACCCAATTGCCATCCCTGGCATCCATTTTAAAGTAGCCTGACCCCAAAACCACCAAAAAATGCCCTTATGGACACCTTATAGCTGGTTTTGGACAGCACAATGCCCCCAAAAGTTATAAATTGACCTCTCAGCCAGTGTTAAAAATTGTGAGGAAGAAATGCCACTTAGAAACCACATTTCTGTACCAAAGAACCAAGATTATAGCTGGTTTTGGACAGCACAATGCCCACAAAAATTATAAAAATGACCTCTCAGCCAGTGTTAATAATTGTGAGGAAGAAATGCCACTTAGAAACCACATTTCTGTACCAAATGACCAAGATTATAGCTGGTTTTGGACAGCACACTGCCCACAAAATTATAAAGACTCCAGCCAGTGTTAAATTTGAAAGAAATGTCCATTAAAACCACATTTCTGTACCAAGACTGGTTATAGCGGATTTCAAAGCCTGACCCCAAAACCATTAACAGTTCTTGAAATTTTTTTTGAAGAAATGACTAAATGGAATACGTTTTTTTCATAAAACCGTGTATGATTGGTGTCTTTTACAGTCTCCTAACCGCAAAACCAGCAAAATAAACTTTTGGGCACTCAGAATAAAAATTGCATTGAGAAATGATCATTAAAAAAAAAAAAAAAAAAAAATTCAAGAGGACCATTTCTTTTGGAAGAGGAATATGAGGTAGCCCAGCAACTAATGGGTTACCTCGGCAACTAGGGCCATAACATCATCAGAGATCCACGCCTGATTCATCTTAATGAAAGTCAGATGTTCCACATTGTTAGTGGAAATCCGGATGCATTTGTCTGGTCATTAGGTCCGCTCAGATATGACGCTGGCTGCTGGTCAGGACAACACCTCTATGGCGTGGTGAGCGAGCTCGGGCCATTCATCCATTTTGGATACCCAGAAGTCAATTGGGTCCGGAACATATCCTAAAACATCGGTGTTGAGACGCCGATAGTCGTGCACCATGATCTTAAGCCGGTCTCTGTGTGTCGTATGTGTGCCCTGCATTCGAGCGTTGCTGAGGTGGTAAATAAGGATTGCCAGAGGTCACCAATTACACCCCTCTTTGCTCGCTTACCACCTGTAGTTCACTCCATGTTCAGAAAGATAAAAAAATGTAAAAGGTATAGAAGAGTTGTTCACAGTCTCTGATTGAGAAACTGCACTGCAGAGACGGCAGATCACAGATATTCTTAAATTCCTCTCATTTCCACCGGCCAACTAGGATTAGAAACAAAATTGTTTCTATTGAATACCTGTGAAATGCGGTCTGCTGGAAGAAATATGAATAACACAATTTGCATACAAGTGAGCTCATTATGGCAAACAGTCGCACAGACTGCAATAAGAGTTTTTAAATGTTATATGGATTAATATGGCGGTCTTGGCACAATCGACAACAGGCGCAATTTACTAGGAAATATGTAAAACACAATTTGCGTACAAATGAGCGCTTTGCGCCAGACGCATGGACTTCAATAAAACTATTTAAAAGTTATAGGGATAAGTTATGCCGGTTTTGGGAACACTGACACGCAGTGAGTGCAATAGACCTGGAAAAACAAAAGGGACAATTTCACCTGCTATCAGAGGTCTGCTGGACAAAAAAGTGGTAAAAAAACATTGCTTTTTCAATTCAAGGTCACAGGACTCACTGGGCTACACAATATTACTCTTCCTTTCCAAAGCCTCTCCTCCTGCCGCCCACCGCCCCCGCACACCAACGGCTGGACACACCGGTAGATATCTTTAAAACTTTCTCTAACTAGATTCTCTAATCTAACTCTATTCTAAGCTACAGCTAGTTGGATGGTTTCTTGTATTAGAAGAGACTATCTCTCGGAGCTGTTAGAACAGCTATTGGTTTAAACGCTGAGACGTCGTGCTGTGAAGGGACATAGACAGAGAATGAGCTGAACACGAACTGCAGTTGCATAGATAAAACGAGATCACGTGATTTTTGCAGCCAATGAGATCCATGCACCGCCCAGTCATGACGTCGTATATCCTCCTCACCCCCCATTATCCTCGGAGCTGATTGGTTGGTCGCCAAAGTGACAGGAAATGCTGAAAAAGGTGCAATAGTAAAAGATTATCTATAAGATTGTCACCTAAACTACCGTGTGATCAGAAATTTCTGATAAGCCTAAAAACTGTGCCAATTTCAACTTTTGTCAATAATATCTCTCATCCCTAGTGGCTACTTCAAAAACCAAATTGCAAAGTGTCTCTCTTCCTCTCAAACTTGCACTCACTTAATTCTATAACAAAGCCCATTGGCATGGTCCGTGGTGGTTGGATTCAGGTCTACTCTACCCTCAGGCTCCTGAAGTGAGACCATCACATGTGGTTACACTGCACGTACTTCCTATCTGTTCCAGAAGTGCTCCCATGTAAGGGCTTTTATCTACCAGCATTGTGGTGCAGCACTCAAGACCATGTCATATAAAACTGCATAAGCATGGACTCTTCATAGGCTTCTTCTGATGCTGGCATCTCCTCCTGCAAGCTGGCAACTAGGAAGAAACATTTTTTGTTACCCAGAGATGCTGACATAATATGGAAACATTGCTGAGCCTAGTGGTCCCCCAGCCCAAAAATACTCAAGGAATAGCAGGTGCCCAAGAAAATAGTGCTCAAGAAAATGTTGCATCATATGTAACAGGTCATGGCAAAATCAATAAACTGTGACATTATATATAAGGTGGAGAACTATGAGTGTTATGCACTTTATATGTTAGACCTCATAGCTCAGTTTTTGATTATGTAGCAATGTCACACTTACCTCACTCTTCAGAGTAAAAAAAATCATAAGTTTCTATTTGCTAACATTGAAAATCTGAATAAATTAAGAAAAATAGAGAAGCATCAAAGCTAGAATGAACATGCCAATATAAATCTAGCTATATAAGCTTTGTTGTTTTGTTTTTCAGGAAAATTAAGTTTTCCTTTAAATACCATTCATTCCTATGGATATGTCTGAGTTTTATTTGAGAATATTGCTGTTATTAGCAGCTATTGCAAATAGCCTTTGTGCGTTTCTAATATATTAAAAAGACAGACAAGTGTGATAATTAACTATGTCAGGTGCTGACAAATCAGAGATGATGGCATCCCCAGAGTGCGCCTGCTTGAACCACATCCCACTTAACTCCGACATTGCTTCTCCTTGAGCAGGAAGTATTGAGAAAGAAGTTAAATAATCGTTTTGCACTATTAAACTTGCTAATGAAGAATTATTACTTTTTCTTTAAGTTTAAATATTATAAAAAATTCCTGAATATGATTTATTTATTCATTTAATCACAACCTGCACTTGGCCAACATTATTATTAAACATCATGTTCAACTACATCATTATTTCATTAAAACACAGCAACATTTCCCTTAAATGATTTATGATTATGGATTCTTGTCCAAACTCCTCAGTTTATTTCTCTTTTAAAAGCATTTCTTTCAGTCAGAATAGTTTTTTTTATAGGTCTTGTTTCCAGACCCTAGATTTCTTTTGTCTACCATGAAAATTGCTTTTATGTTCTTAGTGGGATTGGGGTCATGCTTAGCCATGTGTATTGGAATGCACAGTGGTACATAGAGTTCTACAACTCTGTACTATAAAGTTGCTGCCACTCTGTTAGCCACCATGTGGTACCTTTGTAAAGAACCATATGACAGTGGTATATGCAAGGGTGAGATTCAAATTTTTATCAACAGTTTCCTTACTATGCACATGGGATGCCTGCAGTTTAGCATGACACAAAAAATTATATCTACTATAATATTTAACAACTACATAATTTATTACAGTAATATCCCACATATTTTACAAACTTTTTGAACCCCCAGCCCAAAATTTGAAAATTCATTTGTCACTCTATGAATTTAAGTATCTGTTCATGTACTCTTACTCACACTTTCTGCATTTATCTTATTTGTAACTTACTTCTAGACCTACATATGTGCATATATGTACAGTTATAGGCCAGGGCAATGGGCAGACTTAGTCAGTAAGGAGCTGGGAGGAAGTTTGGAGCAGGCTCATGAGCTGAGCCCACTCCATACATGGTGGATACTGGCTTTTAGTTACAGCCGGCACCTGCTTTCAGCAGCCTGAAAGGGAGGTAACTCCAATTCCAGCTGTTTAACTACTAGATGTTGTGGTTAGTGCTTTAATGCAGGAAAAGGGCACCTTTCACGCTTGCAAGATTTCCTAGGACAGTATGGGGAGCTTCCTACAATACAATGCCAATCAAAGGGAAACAACGTTTTGAACTTTTGACTTTCAGGCTCCATATCTCACCATCCACTACAGCTTTGAATGTGTGACTACCATCATTTTATAGACAATCATCTTGGCTATCTCATGCATAAATTTGACTTGCTACTATTTAGCAACTACTTAGTGCAGGTTCTTGTCATGTAACTGCATTGTTACTGTTTTGCTCCCGGTGGTGGAACAATCTTTATCTGCTTGTATACTACAAATTACAACCATATCACATTCCCTAATAGCTCAGTATGTTACTAGGCTGATTCACAAGCGAAAGGTCACTGGTTCGAATTAAGCAGCAGCCATGAAGAAGATTTCCCAAGAAAAGAGAAACCACATAATCCAGCTCATCGATAGTGGTCTCCTGGCCACTAACTGCACAATATGACTGCCCTGGAAGTTGGGAGAACACGAAATGAAGTACATACATCCATTCAAAAGCCAAGAGGTGGACATCCAGGCAAAATATCAACAAGTGAGTCAACAAGTCGGCTCATCACAAGCTCTATCAGTTCTGCTTCAACAAACATGGCAGTGGAGATGAATCTTATGTTTCATAATAGTGAGCTCACAGACATCCATGCTAGCACTGTGCGATGTGCATTATACAAGTCTGCAATGGTGGCCCGAATAAAGGTGAGGAAGCCTCAACTTCAATATTGTCATAAAAAATGTTTCAAGGTTTGCAAAAGTATGAAAACTGGACAGTAGAAGATTGGAAACAGGTGATATGGAGCGATGAACGTTAATAGACTTGGCTCTGGTGTGTGCAAATGGGTCTAGAAGAATCAAAGGAAAAGGGGGCTAACAAATCGAAAAATTGAAGGTTCTGTCAAGTTCAGTGGAGTAAGCCTGATCATATACGGTTGTTTCACAGCCAAAGGCATTGGATCCTTGACCAGAATCAATGGTGGTCTCAATGTTGAGCTGTATCCTACAAGATTAGTTACCTCATACATTTGAGTATTATGAGCATGAAAAGGACAGCAGGACAACGACCTGAAGCATACATCAAGATTGGCAAATAAATATTTCAAAGACAATGAAGTAAATTTGTTGGATTTCCCCCACAGTTCTCAGACCTCAACGCAATCAAACACTTGTAGGCAGAGCTGAAGAAAATGCTATATTCATACCCAAGTGAGTCGACCAGTATGCACTAAAATTGGGAAAGTGTAGGAGAGACCTGGGATCAGATTTTTAAATCTGATTGAGAGCATGCCCAGAAAAATTCAGGCAGTGTCGAGAGCCAAAGGTGGAGTAACAAAATACTAGCAAAATAATAACTAAAAAAATTGTTTTTAAAGAACAAAACAGTGATATAACAAGAATCCACATAACTAAGCATATGCTAAATGGCTGCAAGTCAAATGTATGTATGAGATAGCTAAGATGATTTTCTATAAAATGATCTTAGTCTCACTTTCAAAGCTGTAGTGGATGGTGAGATATGGAGCCTAAAAGTCAAAAGTTCAAAACATTGTTACCTTTCTGCTTGTCAGTATGTATGACTATTCAAAATTATCCAAGATGGCAAGGTGGGCTGCACAGTTCTAAATGCTCATGCGCACTAGTGTAGAGTAGAGTAGCACTACTAAGGTGGCTATCTAATTGGGATGCTTGTTCTATTAGTAAGTGACTGAACAGGAATGCAGATATGCATGAAAAAAATTATGCTGAATTAAGATTTACGTGTTTATTAATATAAATATCCTAGTGATGTTTGTCAGTATTGGTAAGTGGCCCCTAACCACATTTATTTAGTCATTTGAATTTAGATTTGATATTTCTATATTTTTATGTTAGCACTGTATTCATCATTTGCAATCACTGTTTTATGACACGTTGTAGTGCTCATATGACCTGGTAATGTTTATGTACACATGGTAAAAAATATACATATTTTTATGCTTATTGTGCTTTACTAAGTCTTCTACCACATGGATTAAATACCTCCAGCTGCTTGAAAAATGCTTTGGTAGAGGCTAACATTTTGCACTGAAAATGAGTGAATAAATTGCTTCTTTATTGAAATCTATGGAGTGCTGCAAATGTTTGACCCTGTATCAGAGTCATGTCTGCTTTGTTTTCAAAGTGTTGCTATGCCTTCCTTTTTATTATCTACCTATATATCTAGTTATCGTTCACCTGTCTGTCCATCCAGGACACTTTAACCAGATGATAAACAGTACTCCTACGCTGGAAACTATTTCAGCAGCATTACTTCCAACCGTATTTGTATCCATTGGATGCAGTTAAAGCTAAAATTATGTTGAATTTTCCTGTTTTCACCACTTTGCATAGAAGGGCACAGTAGACAATATTTTCTAGTAGGCTGAAAAACATTTCATGTTCGCATGTCACCTGGCTCTTGAGTGGCATGAGCAATCAAGAAGCACGGAGATACAGGGAGAGAAGGCTGATGTAAGACACCAATGAAGGAAGGTAATAAGTTAAGGAATAAGGGAAAAATGAGAAGCCTGTTTGAGAATGTAGGACACAGGGGCAGTCTTGTCACAGAAAAATTATAACCCCAAATATAAAAACATCAAAGCTTTATTTATACTAGTTAAAACTTACAAAAAACGAATCCCTTAATTTCAATGTTCTACAAGATGAAACACATATATAATAGAAAGAGGGAGTATAAATTAGCTTCCAAGGTGGTTGCCTCACCTCCTCCATTGATATGGTCCTGAGAAGATTTGAAACTCCACCTTTGACTAAGAAAAAAGGCCCTTTTGATACAGTAAGCACACTAACCCTCCAAACACCCTATTAGACCATAAGAATACCTTTATGGAGACATCGCCCTGATAAGGGCGGCCCCACATTACCAACTTCTTACCCTAGGCAACCCAGTAAAATTCCAATTTGGGCCAATTGGTATATTACAAAAGAGAGATTACAAAGATAAAAAATATCCCACGCTTTCCCAAACAAGGTTCATCAGGGGAGTAAATTTTCTCAGATGAATGTAGATAGTTCACTCGCCACGATGAAAAGGGGCGTCCCCCAATCCAATAAGGACCTCCTTAAATATACCTCACATAGATTAAACAGGTGAGTGAACCGCCCATCTTATTAACAGACCCACGAATGCCTCCAGTGTATGTACCATCTAATCACGCGTACCGATATGACTATTTATTAAAAAGTGTCCCATTATTAAGCATATGGATGTACAGTTACCAGGCAACACATGTCACGCATGTCTCATACCTTTTTTCAACCTCGCGCGGCTCAGAAGTCGGCGTCCCGGGAAATTTGGGAACTGCGCACCGCTCGGCTTCATAAACACCGCCTTTCTCGATAGTAAGCGTCCGACTCATTCAAATGCGCCTCGTGGTTTCAAAAGCCACGCGAATTCCCCGGCGCGAATTGCCCGGCTTAGGAATCACCGCGCATATTCGATGCTCAGCGTCTGACTATATTCCCTGCACCTGCGTGGTTTCACATACGCCACGCATGCCCAGAGCATAACGCCCGGGACATTTCACTGCGCCTAATTCAAACCAACAGCAGTGACATCACATCTTTGTGTACGCCTAGCATAGCGCAACTAAATCTCCTGGCTGAGCAATTCACAGCCAAGGGCCTCAATGAATATCCATATGGGCTGTACTTATCCTAAAATCCGCAACCCATATTCAACTATCATTGAGTCAGGTATGCTGACAATGCTTCAAATTTATAGGTGCCTATAATGACATAACTCTAGATAGACTATAGCCCTCAGCACAACATTAAAAAGCAATGAAGGCATAAGTGACATAGGGGATGATATATTAAATTATCACTAAGATAGGAAATACACTAACATGTTAATCACACCTGAAAAAAGGGAAATACACATGCTTATTATCTTTCTGATATATAGATATATACAAAAGGAGTCTATGCCCTAATCGACCATGATTCTCCAGTTGCATGAGCAATATTTCTCTAATACAAGTACAGGGGGGGGCAACATTAAAATCAAAGAAACATCCAAACTGCAAAGATTAAATTTAAAAACCCCCAGAATCACTGATCTCAAACGATAAATCCACTGGGCCTTCTTTCTTAGAATCATATTGTCCAAATTTCCTTTCCTGGGTGATGGATAAACCACCTCTATGACGAGAAATCTAGGACATCCCGGGTCGCCCCCATGCGCTTCCCACACATGGCGGGCAATCGCTGTGTCCCTCCTATGTCGCACATCACCCAGGTGTTCTCCCACCCTTCGGCGAGTGGTCTTACCTACATAATAGAGCTGACATTTACAGATACAGAGGTAGACCAAGCCTTCAGACTTACAGTTAAAAAAGTCTTTTAGGAAATATTCTTTCCCACTTAGATCCTTAAACGACTTTGTCTGCTCTATAAAGGGACAAGCCACACAGTTGTCTCCACATTTAAACATCCCTTTTGGTCTCCTCTCCAACCGAGACCCCTCCCTCCTGGGTCGCTTATAGTGACTTTTTACTAATCTATCTCTCAAAGATCTTCCGCGCCGATATGTAATCAGTGGTTTATTTGTCAATATATCAGAAAGATCATCATCTGATTGCAAGATATTCCAATATTTGGTCAAAATTGCTCTCATCTCGTCGGCTCTGTCATCAAACATACCAATGATTCTAGCTTGACCCTCATCCTTTTTCTATTCTTCCTTGGTACCAACAATTCTACACGTTCCTGCTTTCTTGCATATTCAAAGGCTTGCTGTCTAACTTCAACTGGATAGCCTCGGATAGAGAGACGGCGATCTAATTCGTACGACTGCTTAAAGAAACCATCTTCATGAGAGCAATTACGCCTTACCCTCAAGAATTGTCCCTGGGGTATACCTCTTTTAAGAGCAATTGGATGATGACTCCTCCAATGTAGCAAACTGTTAGTCGCAGTAGGTTTCCTAAAGATAGTAGTACACAATGATCCATTTAGTGTCTTTCGGATCTCCACATCAAGAAATGACAATTTGATGGAACCTCAACCCTATATCGTTATTATTTAGGACAGAGATAAATTGCCCAAAAGTGTCCTTAGGGCCGTTCCACAAGACAAAAATGTCATCTATGAAATGGCCCCAGAACAGGATTCTGGAGGTCCATTCTTCATTTTCTTCACGGAAGACCACTCTTTCCTCTCACCAGCCCAGGTAGAGATTAGCATATGTGGGAGCATATGGGCTCCCCATTGCTGTCCCCTTGAGCTGGTGGAAGATCTTAGAGTCAAAAAGGAAATAATTGTGATGAAGTATAAACTTCAGCAGTCGTATTACAAAGATGCCTCTTTCTCTATGCTGGATGCCCCACATACTGCAGAAATATTCAATGGCAGATATCCCATGTGAGTGTGGGATACAACTATATAAGCTTTCAACATCAATAGATGCTAGGATAGTATTTTCATCTATATTAAGTCTCTCTAATTTGATCAGCAAGTCCGACGTATCCCGAATATAGGAGGGTAATGCAGTGACAAATTTCCTAAGTACTTCATCTACATAAACACTCGCGTTTTGTGTCAAGGAATTTATCCCCGACACTATGGGACGCCCCTTTAACGGGTTAATGCCCTTGTGGATTTTAGGGAGCGCGTAGAACGTTGGTATTGTTGGATATTCGTTGATCATAAATTTACTCTCTTTATCGGATATCACACCCTTATCCAAAGCATCAATTATAATGGCATCAAGTTCCATTTTAAAGGATGATGTAGGATCCTTCCGTAAAACTGCATAACATCCCTTATCACCAAGAAGATCATAACACATTTTTGTGTATTGGTCATGTGTGAGGATTACAATGTTTCCACCTTTATCAGATGGTTTCACAACAATTGATTGATCCTTCTCTAACTTCAGCAGTGATTCCATTTCGGAATATGTATAGTTTCTCCCTGTGTCAGATCTATTTTGCACCATATGATCAATTTCTCTCATGACCATTCTTAAAAAAGATATCCAGTTCCGGGACAGTCCATACTAGGGGGCATTCTCTTACTTTAGGTGCAAGGCTGGTGGACGGCCCTTGATGAACATTTTCCTCCAATAACCCTGAGAGTATCCTAACTCCACCCATGTCTTCTTCAGACACTCCCAGCATATCTGCCTCCTGCCTATCCTTTAGCTTAAAGAACTTGTGCCACTTCAATTTCCGTATGAAAAGACTGATATCCTTTACCCATTCAAATGGGTCAAACTTAGTTGTGGGAACAAATGACAGGCCACATGACAAAATCTTACTCTCTTCTTCCCCTAATGACCGGTCAGTTAAATTAATAATAGTATTCCCATCTTTGGTTATATCCTCGGTTGCTGCTGACGCTCCCTCAAGGCGTACATATTCCCCTGTTCTAAAAAAGAGGGAGATGACGAAGGTACAGAAGAGCCAAATGGTCTGGATCTTTGTGAACGCCATGTCCCTTTACCTTGTCTTCCACATCCCCCCTTCCTCCAACCTGAACTTGGACCTGCTCCACCTGTATATCTCAATTCTGAGTCAGATGACTCAGGTTCAGACGAGGAGACGTCTGTCTCTCTAGCGTCTACCTCAGTTAGAAATTGATATGCTCTTTTTTCTTTAAATTCAGTAAGATCTCGCATATATTGTCGATGCTTACGTTGTTTAATAAAATTTTGGTATTTCTCAATTGAGTTCTGTAATAACAACTCTCGCCTAGAGAAATCAGATTCACTCTTAAATTTAAGGGTCTGGTCTATAAGATCTTTTAGATCCTTAGCAGAAGAATCAAACACCAATTTCTCCTCCTCCAGCAGCAACCGCATTAATCTTATAGAACTTTCCATCAGTTCTTTTTCCCACCTATCTAATAAAGAGGGGGTACACGATCTAATAGCCGGTTTAACAGTTAATCTCAAACCCTTAGGTACAATATTTGCTGCGATGTAACTCTCCAAAGATTGCACTTCCCACCACGATTTGATATTTTTCTTGTATGCCGTGGTTAAATTCCTAAATGCTAAACCAATATTTAGAGTCTTACTATTATCTAGATCTGTCTCACAGTCCGAAAATACTTTCCTTGCCTCAACTGCCCATTGATCAAATTTCACTGGCCCAGTGAGAAAACTTGCCATAGCCACAATAGTCACTTGACAAATTACTTACAGTAAACCAATTCCTAGATTAGGGTCTCACAAACCTGTCACAGAAAAATTATAACCCCAAATATAAAAACATCAAAGCTTTATTTCTACTAGTTAAATTTACAAAAAACTAATCCCTTAATTTCAATGTTCTACAAGATGATCCCATATATAATAGAAAGAGGGAGTATACTTAGCTTCCAAGGTGGTTGCCTCACCAGTCCTCCATTGATATGGTCCTGAGAAAATTTAATACTCCACCTTTGACCCAGAAAAAAGGCCCTTTTGATACAGTAAGCACACTAACCCTCCAAACACCCTATTAGACCCTAAGAATACCTTTATGGAGACATCGCCCTGATAAGGGCGGCCCCACGTTACCAACTTCTTACCCTAGGCAACCCTAGTATATTCCAAATTCGGGCCAATGGGTATATATACAAAAGAGAGATTACAAAGATAAAAAATCTCCCGACGCGTTTCCCCAAATTAGGTTCATCAGGGGAGTAAATCTCTCAGATGAATGTAGATAGTTCACGCCACGATGAAGGAGCGTCCCCCAGTCCAATAAGGACCTCATTAAATATACCTCACATAGATTAGACACGTGAGTGAACCGCCCATCTCATTAACATACCCTCTAATGCCTCCAGTGTATGTACCATCTATCTACGCTTACCGATATGACTATTATACATGTCCTATTATTAAGCATATAGATGTACAGTACCAGGCAACACATGTCACGCATGTCTCATACCTTTTTTCAACCTCGCGCGGCTTCAGAAGTCGGCGTCCGGAATTGGTAACTGCGCACGCGCGGCTTCAGAATCACCGCGCATGCTCGATAGTAAGCGTCTGACTCATTCACTGCGCCTGCGTGGTTTCACAGCCACCGTGCATACCCGCCGCGAATCGCCCGGCTTAGGAATCACCGCGCATATTCAATGCTCAGCGTCTGACTATATTCACTGCGCCTGCGTGGTTTCACAACCGCCGCGCATGCCCAGAGCATAACGCCCGGGACATTTCACTGCGCCTAATTCAAACCAACAGCAGTGATATCACATCTTTGTGTACGCCTAGCATAGCGCAACTAAATCTCGTGGCTGAGCAATTCACAGTAGTCCCCGGAGTCGATTGCTAAGGTCTTAACAACCGACTGGAGTCCGCGGAGTCGATTGCTAACTCTTATCAACTGACTTGTCTTGAGGCCTTAACAACCGGCTTAACGACTATTAGCGACTTCACAACGCAGTAAATTATGTGTCCCCCAGTGAAGGTAATAGGGTCCCCCAGTGAGTTATACGTACCCTAGTAGGTGGTTATATATTTTATATGTCTCCAGGTAGGTGTGTAGTTTACATGTCCCCCAGCAGGTATATGGGCAGGTTATGGATCCCCCAGCAGGTATATGGGCAGGTTATGGATCCCCCAGCAGGTATATGGGCAGGTTATGTATCCCCCAGCAGGTATATGGGCAGGTTATGGATCCCCCAGCAGGTATATGGGCAGGTTATGTATCCCCCAGCAGGTATATGGGCAGGTTATGGATCCCCCAGCAGGTATATGGGCAGGTTATGGATCCCCCAGCAGGTATATGGGCAGGTTATGTATCCCCAAGAAAGAATATGGGCAGGTTATGTAACCCCCAGCATATATGGGCAGTTATGATCCCAGAGGTATATGGGCAGGTTATGGATCCCTCAGCAGGTATATGGGCAGGTTATGGATCCCCCAGTAGGTATATGGGCAGGTTATGGATCCCCCAGCAGGTATATGGGCAGGTTATGGATCCCCCAGCAGGTATATAGGCAGGTTATGGATCCCCCAGCAGGTATATGGGCAGGTTATGGGTCCCCTAGCAGGTATATGGGCAGGTTATGGGTCCCCTAGCAGGTATATGGGCAGGTTATGGATCCCCCAGCAGGTATATAGGCAGGTTATGGATCCCCCAGCAGGTATATGGGCAGGTTATGGGTCCCCTAGCAGGTATATGGGCAGGTTATGGATCCCCCAGTAGGTATATAGGCAGGTTTAGGTCCCCCAGCACACATGGGTAGGTTATATGTCCCCCAGCAGGTATATAGATAGCTTATAGGTCCCCCAGCAGGTATATAGATAGCTTATAGGCCCCACAGCACATGTATATATAGGTAGCTTATAGGCCTCACAGCACATATATAGGTAGATTATAGCTCCTCCCTGCACGTATATAAGTAGATAATAGCCCCCCTGCACATATAACAGCAGATAATAGTCCCCTGCACATATAACAGTAGATAATAGCCCCCCTGCACATATAACAGTAGATAATAGCCCCCCCTGCACATATAACAGTAGATAATAGCCCCCCTGCACATATAACAGTAGATAATAGCACCCCTCACTGCACATATAACAGTAGATAATAGCACCCCCTGCACATAACAGTAGATAATAGCACCCCCCCTGCACATATAACAGTAGATAATAGCACCCCTCCCTGCACATATAACAGTAGATAATAGCGCCCCCTGCACATATAACAGTAGATTATAGCCCCCCCCTGCACATATAACAGTAGATTATACCCCCCCTGCACATATAACAGTAGATAATAGCACCCGCTGCACATAAAACAGTAGATAATACCCCCCCCTGCACATATAACAGTAGATAATAGGCCCCCCCTGCACATATAACAGTAGATAATAGGCCCCCCCTGCACATATAACAGTAGATAATAGCATCCCTCCCTGCACATATAACAGTAGATAATAGGCCCCCCCTGCACATATAACAGTAGATAATAGGCCCCCCCTGCACATATAACAGTAGATAATAGCCCCTCCCTGCACATATAACAGTAGATAATAGGCCCCCCTGCACATATAACAACAGTAGATAATAGGCCCCCCTGCACATATAACAACAGTAGATAATAGGCCCCCCTGCACATATAACAGTAGATAATAGGCCCCCCCTGCACATATAACATTAGTAGATAATAGCACCCCTCCCTGCAAGGTAACAGTAGTATAGGCCCCTGAACATTAACACAGTAGGTATAGGCCCCCGCACTTAACATCAGTGATAATAGGCCCCCACTGCACATTAACAGTAGATATAGGCCCCCCTGCCATATAACGTAGTAATAGCACCCTCCCTGCACTATAAAAGTAGATATAGGCCCCCCTGAATTAACACAGTAGATAAGGCCCCCCTGCACATGAAACAACGTAGTAATAGGCCCCCCTGCACATATGCACGTGATAATAGGCCCCGTAGAATAGGCTAATTAAAGTAATAAACTGACAGCACTCACTGACTCTCAGTCGCTTCGCTGCTCCCAGTCTTTTTCCTCAACGGTGACGTCCCAGGCGCGTATACTTGTACGCTCACTCCGGCGGCAAGCACAGGCGCGCACGGCGCATCTGCTTGGCGCGTACTCTGCGGAGCTCTGCCGCCAAGCATTAACTGTAGTGCATCGGCGGACGCACTCGTTAGTACCGCCACGCTGCCGTCGCCAAGGTCCTAAGCCGAAGTTTAAAGGACTGGTTTGCGGCTTAGGACCAAACGGATGGGCCCGGCGGCGGCGGCGGATAGCGGCGGCGCCGGGGACTAATTCACAGCCAAGGGCCTCAATGCATATCCATATCCATATTCAACTATCATTGAGTCAGGTATGCTGACAATGCTTCAAATTTATAGGTGCCTATAATGACATAACTCTAGATAGACTATAGCCCTCAGCACAACATTAAAAAGCAACGAAGGCATAAGAGACATAGGTGATGATATATTAAATTATCATAACTAAGATAGGAAATACAATAACATGTTAATCACACCTGAAAAAAGGGAAATACACATGCTTGTTATCTTTCTAATATATAGATATATACAAAAGGAGTCTATGCCCTAAGCGGACATGATATCTCCATGATGCTATGAGCAATATTTCTCTAATACAAGTACAGTGTGGGGCAACATTAAATCAAAGAAAGCATCCAAACTGCAAAGATTCATTTAAACCACCAGGACTCACTGATCTCAAACTATATTTCCACTGGTCCTCGTTTCTTAGAATCATATTGTCCAAATTTCCTACTGAGGATGCTTTTACACATAGCTCTTTGAAGTGCATTTTAATATGTATTAAAAAATAAACATGTAAAACATATTACTTGTAATACGTGTTTTTGAATAATACCATTAATTATCATTAATGAAAAATGTATATACCTTATAAAAACACCTTTATCCATAATGCATTATTTTTTTTTAAATGCACTACAAACACACTAAATACCTAAACACCCTAAAACATCTAAAATATCACCTTTAAATGGATTAGAAGAAATGGTCCCACCTGATGTGTATGTCTAATATATATATATATATATATATATATATATATATTATATATATATATATATATATATATATATATATATATATATATATATATATTATATATTATATATATTATATTATATATATATAATATATATATTAATTGATATAATATATATATATATATAGTATATATAAACAAATGTGTGTGTATTTTTATACATTATATATTACATGTGCTGTAAAAAATATAGTAAGGATAAAACAAATTAATTTTTATTCACTTACATAATGATATGATTGTTATAATATTATATGCACATATAAGTGATTTAAGTAATACAAACAAGTACTTAATAATTTTGTAACTTTAATGTTAAAATGAAATAAGGTAGTGAGTGACACTATCGGCCCTCTGGTATTTCCCAGTCCCACTGCAAATCACCAACTGACAAACTCAATGGTTTGGAACCTGGAATAGACAAGTCCAATAAAACCTCTGCCCAGTGACAGAGTCTAGTTTAGTCTACTTGACAAGGCACAAAATGAGTTCCAGTGCAAACAGTCTTGTGTCAAAAATATTAGGCTTCTTTCTTAAGCAAATAATTTTAAACATCTTCAAACATTTCAACTTGAAGTAGAGGTATTATTTGAAAATGTTAAGAGAAAATGCTTTGGTGCTTTTATCCGTTGACATACTTTTTAATACCTCCTTAATTAAAATACAGACATAGACTTAACAGGATTACTTAATAAGATCCTTGTGGGAAAATTAAGACTTCCTGGAGATTTGCAGTTTACTTTAACTGTCATTACATATACTTTACAGACAGGTTTAATAATAAGAAATAACGACTGTACCTAACAGTAAAATGGACTTAAAGGATAAAATTATAGTAACCTTGATCTCTTTTCTCATTATACACAACAAATGAATGTATTTTTCTATAATGTAGTTTAGGAAGTAAATAACAATACAACCATCTTGGGGATAGTTCTCTAAATGACTGCAGCTTTACAGTAGAAACCAAAATGTTTAATGTTGTGCTAGGACTGTTGAATAAATTAGCATAGCTACATGGAAAAAAGAAAACAAGAAAATGGGCACAAATGTGAACTTGCTGTCCTCCATGGTCATAATCCTCCTTTCAATAAATTGCTTAGGAATTATTAAGTAAAGTAAGTAAATATAATAGGTAAAATAAATTCTGATCATTGTATTTTCTTGAGAAAACACTTTTTGAGAAAACACTTTTTGAAACAAAATCTACACATTTACATTATTACTTTTTGTTTGTAAGGCTATGTTCACATAACAAAAGGTAGGTTAATAATTACGTGTACATATAACATGTGTACATTTTTTTAAGTGTGTTTGATACATACTTTGAGGCATTTTCCTCAGAGCATTTTTTTCAGAATACATCCTGATACTTCAACAGACATGTCACTTCTTTTGTTTTATTTATGTTTTTATATGTTTTTGACCTGTATTTGAACTCAGCAGCATAATTATTTGCACTGTGTACTTTAATGTACAATCTTTTATATGACACATAACTTTTCTCTGTTTTTATTTCTTAAGAAGAAAAATAAAAAAGGATTCAAGTTTTAGAATATGTTGTTATTTTTCACTAGTTTTTAGAAAATGGAATCACACTTGCTCAAATTTAATATACAATAATGTTGCCCTGAATTATTATATGGATAGAAATGCTGGTTACTCTTTTTGTTCTTAATATAAATCATATATGTACTTAGAAAATCTGTATAATATTCTTATGCACTTCTATATGTCCGATCTACTAATAAAAACTGAAATCGTCAACAAGCAATTCACTAATTGATACAAGCAGAGATCTACAATGTGCAATATTAGTAATCTTATGGTATATTCACTTAGATGGATGTCATTGGATCAGGATCCTTTAACAGAAACTTGACTAGATTATGGACTACATGAAAACATTAACACCTGAAGCCGAATGCCTTAAAAGTACTTGATGACCAGCACATTTTTTTTTTTTTTGCTTCCTAACATTTCAACAGTCATAACCTTTTTATTTTTTCAATGATGCAGTTGTATGATGCCTTGTTTTATTTGGGACATGTTGTACTTTTTGGGGGAATAGTTTCAGACCACTTATAAATTATTGCAGAATTTTTTATTTTTTTATTTTTTCTTATTTATTTTACACCATTCACATTTCACACTTAACTTATTTGATTAATTCTATACAGGTTATTATGGTTGTGTGGATATATAATATGTCTAGGGTTTTGTATGTGTGTGTGTGTGTAACGTATGCACAATTATTTTTCTTAAATATTTATTTTATTATATTTATTTATTTTATTTATTTTTTCTACACTTTTTGTTTTTTTTTTAAATCCCATGAAGAGATAACTGCTTTACATTTTTTTTTTACACTTAGTAATGTATTAGCTATTACATTATAATCTCTCAGTTTGACACATTCAGCAGTAAGTTCAGCACACAGTGTGCCCTGGTCGCTGGTTTCTTACAAAGACAGCCCTGGGGCTACTCTGGGTCCCCAGTGCTGACTGCATAGCCGTTCCCTGGACTCCCGACAGAGCAGGGGAAAGCCCTTTGATTATGTTGTGGTCACTGACCGCAGCAATCAAAGGGTTAAACGCGGGGGAGTGGAGGTTACCCCTGCGCTTGCAGAGGCTGCGCTGGGAACAGGTCTGTGCTGCAACGGGAGCCCTTATGTCTGCAGACGAACAACCTGAAATGCCTGCCTTCAAAAGATATTAAGGGGTTAATTTACCATGTAATACATCACTACCTGAGTAGCAGATGCTTAATACTGTATTAAAGTGAATAAGAAGGTAAGAGACTTGTTCTGAAATCCTATATTTCAGAGAAAACAGTTTAAAAGTTAACCAGAGGAGGAAGAACAGTCAAGGAGCTAGGTCCCCACTATCTTTTCCCAATTCAGCTTTGCCTGCTGAACTAATTTCTCCCTAGACACAAGACACCTGTCAATAAACCTGATCTAGGCTGTGAGAAACCAGCGGGGGAGCTGCTCCAATTCTTCTCCCCCAATTTTGGTTTGTTGGCTCTGAAATGTGTTCTGGCATATAACATATCTGTTTTTAATTAATGAGCCTGTTGGGATTTTGTGCTGCTTGTGGATTATACCGTTTACATCCTAATGAAATGTCTCCTTTATTTTTATTATTACTGTGTTTCTTACTCTATAGTAGATAAATTACTGAGTCAATACTAATTATATCTTTCAGACATCTTGAAAGCATCCATCTTAAATACAGTAGTTCCTAACTTGTGAACTAGCATGCGGGTAGTTTGTTATTGAACTGACACACTTATGGATAGCCACATTATATCTACTGTATAGTATTTCAGTATGTTAATTATGAGCCTCAATAACTAAAATAAGTTCTGCAATTCTGTATTTTATAATCTTTCATTGAATTCATTAAAAGGTAATTGTTACTAGAATGACAAGTTTCCTTTAATGTTATTATTACTGTTCTAATGAATAGTGTTGAGTGATTTTTATCGACAAAGTTGAAATCGGCAAGGTTTATATCGAGATTGAAATTTCCAGAACATGATATAAATAATGTTAAAATCTCAGCATAATCTATTAATATCGAGCATGTTTCTGCGCTTCATGTAAATTTGGCGGACAGCAATTCAGATTACAGAATAGAGCAGGGTGAGATGTGTGTGCGAGTCATGACTGGGATGTGTATGGTTGCGATTGGACTGGAAAAATCACATGACCTCGTTTTACATAGAACAGCGTTTCTTGTTTCAGCCTCAGTGTCTCTCAGCGTCTCATAGGGATAGGACCTGCGCTCTGCCTGTGGTAAAACAGCTCAGTGAAATTAGTCTATTTCTGCACAGAGAAACCTCTATTATTAGCTGTGATCCTTCGAAGTGAGTTATATTAGAGATTTGATGATTTTATGTAGTTAGCGAGTGAATTTTTAAGGAGCATCTACCCTGTAAATTCACGGCGGGGTGGAGCAGGGGGGGCCCCACGGGCGAACACAGACAAGCTCTATATATAAAGAACACTGGATAAAGTTCACCAAGACTTAGTGTAGACATTGTAGTGGAATATCTTTATTATTAACAGTTTGCTATTGAAATATTTCCTGGATATTGGGCAGCCTGAACTTATATTGGATACACATCATTTCTAGTAACTGCAGGTCTCTTTGTTAGGTGCAACTCCACGTTTATTATCAGGATACATTTGAGATATGTGTTCATTTTAATTTTACCCATTACACCTGTGACTGTTGATATATCCACCTTGCAGTTAAATTACAATCCAGCAATCTTGTAGTCAGCACAGGTTGTTTGTTGCCAAAAATACAGTGTATCATACGAAAACATAACAGTTACGTGTTTTTTGACTTTTGCGCACCCAGCATTGTTCATTGACGCAGCATCCACGTAAATCTTAAAACAGCAATTCTATATTCACCACAGGTGAATTGAAAGGTGCAAAAAATACCGTTTATTATACCAAAACATAACAGTTACGTGTTTTTTGACTTTTGCACACCCAGCATTGTTCATTGACGCAGCATCCACGTAAATCTTAAAACAGCAATTCTATAGCACCACTGGTGAATTGAAAGGTGCAAAAAATACCGTGTATTATACGAAAATATAACAGATACGTGTTTTTTTACTTTTGCGCACCCAGCTTTGTTCATTGACGCAGCATCCACGTAAATCTTAAAACAGCAATTCTATAGTCACCACAGGTGAATTGAAAGGTGCAAATAATACCGTGTATTATACGATATAATAACCGATAGGTGTTTTTTGTCTTTGTTCAGTGACGCAGCATCCACGTAAATCTTAAAACAGCAATTCTATATTCACCAAAGGTGAATTTAAAGGTTCTGTGACTTTGATAACCTAAGTGTGTTGCCTAAGATGTAGCACGTATCCATTTGACTGTTGTGGATGTTAATTTCAGCTTCTCCAGCCTTGTTTGGGTGTAATAATGAAGGTGTTGTTGCTCTCCCATAGACTTTAATGGTAATCGCTCATAATCGATGCTCACTATCGAAAAACCTTATCGATAGTGGCCGACTATCGACTATCGCTCGATCTCGATAGCCAACGCAATCGCTCAACACTACTAATGAACAGTAGATCAATTACTGTTTCTGTATGAATTATTTCTTTCAGACATCTTGAAATCTTACAGTTTAAATACAGTAGTCCCCGACTTAGCATGAGGGTATTTTGTCATTGTTATTTTTCTATATGGGTAGCATTATTATATGTACAGTATGTTCATTATCAGTCTCAAATTCAAAAATAAGTTCTGCAATTCTGTATTTTATAATTCTTCACTGAATTCATTCAAAGGTAATTGGTACTATAATGAGATAGTTTGTGAATAATCTCATCCAAAATGGGTTATCTTGAAAGTAAAATGCTCTACTTTATTTGGTGTTGGACCTTTCAATTGCTTAAGAATAAATAAAACGTTACTAGTGCATGAAGCATTGAATAAAATCTTAGATGGATAGGATAAAAGCTCTGCATAAAATGCTTAAAAACAGATAAGATTCTAGTTTTCAACAAAAAATAAAAAAGAGAATTTTTGAAGGTCAAGTAATGAAGGAATCTAACTGCCTCATTGAGACAATTTCACTTCATTCACATTCTCGATTGAGAAATCTCTCAAGCATAAACCAACTTATTTGTCAGTAAAGTTCTCAGAATCATCTCTCAGTTCTTTAGGAAGGGATAAAAAAGTTCATCTTGTATATTTTATGTGTGAATGTGAATGTGTTTGTGCATACATTAACTGTATGTAATCTCTGTATAAAGCTGTTTTAAAATGTTTTTATATTTGATATTATTTGTTGGGTCTTGAAAATATTCAGATTCTTGTTTTGGTTACCTCTAAAGTCAAGAACGGATATCTGCTTAGGTACTTTTATGGGGTGGTGGTGTCTTTCCACTTAAAGTTATTGTAATGGCTGTTAACAGCCCTAATAACTATACCACAAACTATTTCCCAAAACATCTTACCAGCTAAACCTTTGTCTATTCATAGTTTATATTCATATAATAAACAAGAATGAGTTTGAGCTAAATTTTGTGACAGTGGTTGATCGTGACATGTAGTGGATAGGAAAAATGTGAAATGCACCCCCTCATGATCAGATCAAAAGAGCAACACAATCAGTCTCTTGTCATGGTATCTAAGTAGGTGATCATGCTATAAAAGGCTTTAGTTTAGGGTTCATAACATTTTAATTTTTAGTGCTTTACAAAATATATTAGCATATGGGTGATCTTTTACATGAATTTGCTTAAATCATTCATTAATATTTTTAAGAAAATATGCTTGAATGTAAAAAAAAAATTGACACACCATAAGCCTCATTTATCAAAATTAACAGTAAGACAGTATTTCTTGTTCACAGCAGCCAATCTGAGCTCAGTTTTCCTTTTTAAACTGCTCTGGAAAAATTAAAGCAGAGCTCTGATTGGTTGCTATGAGCAAAAAAAGACAGTCTTTGTTAGACATTTTTAATAAATCAGGCTAATTGCATTTGGGACTGTTCTATTAACTAAGAGGTCAATAAATCACAGTACACTTTCATTTGTTTTCAAGGTCAATATTGATATTAATTATAATGACTTTAAAATGTAGTTGGCTGAAATATGATCTTCAGAATTTTTTTTTTTTTGTAGGCTGTAAATATCCCAAATAGTCCACTTCAGAAATATAGCATAATATTGTGGGGCTTTTTATTTAATATTCTAGACTGTTGTGTGGAAGCTAAGCAAACTGTATCAATCCACAATCCCTAGTGACAGGAAATATCCAGAAACATGACATATGCCAATCTATTCACTATGTTTAAAAACTTAATAACGAGTACATACTTTCTCAATATGTACTCGTAAAGAACACATCAAACCTTTCCTGTATTGTAGGAGTTTATTTCCACTTGTCAGATTAAGCAAGTGACACATTGTCTTGATGTTAATGATGTCTTGGCACATCAAATAAACACATTGCCTTAGCTGTTCCAATTTCCTATCAAATCTGCTCCCTGAGTTTTATCAAGATGCCTTTCACTTTGTCAATTTTGTATTTAATGTGACAGGGTTGAGTGATAGTGCCACTGCTGATTGCATGTAGCCTTTCTGATATCACTCTACAGTCCAGTAACTTGTACAGTGTCTTTTGAAAAACTCAAGTAATAAGAATAAGTAAAATATTTTGAAACACCTTTATTAAAAGTCCTTATATGATCTTGGAAGAAACAAATTCTAAACTCTGTACAATATTAGTAATAAATGTACCGGAATACTTAATATATAAAATATCGCAACAGGATATTTTATTGTATAGGTGCTAAAATAGATCTCCCCCCCTGGATTTGTGGGAACCTGTTCAATAGGACATAAGGATGACAGTAGGATTGTAAATACTTCTTATATTCATTGGTTTATGAGTAAATATTTATAACTGTTGCGCATTATCTGTATTACACTATGAATATCCCACAATGCATCTACCCAGAAGACATTCACCCAACTTGAAAATCATGCATTTAGAGCCACATGTTGAAAGAGTGTATTGATAAGTGTTTATTTGAAATGTAAATGGAACTACAGCAAAGAAGACTTAGTTTTTCATCAGTGTTTTTACATATACATATTTTAGTGTTTAGGTTGTGAAATTAATATTATATACTATTAGTCTATGTCTCCACAGCACTGGTTTTTGGTTGGATTTTTAAGTATTTAGAATCTACAAAAATCTGACTATAAACCAGGGTCCATAGACCGCAATAGAAAATCTGAGCTGTAGTCTATAAAGCACAGATTTTCTATTGTTGGATTTCCAAACCGCTGGTTTATTGAACATGTTCTAATCTGCCCTATTATGGTGGGTTCTGGTACACTTTAATGTTAAGGGCCGGATAAAAGCCGAAGACTGACTGCGGTTTTTGCAACAAATTCAAGCCAAAACCAGCGGTACGGCAATTGTAAAATACTGTTGGATTTCTGACGGCATTCTACAGATGCCATGTAGACAAAGCCTTATAGTGCTATTATATTGTTACTTTAGAAAAAATTATTACAGGGCTGAATTATCACTTGGGCTTAATGGGCAATTGCCTCCTAGCCTTTGCAGTCACAGGCCTCTATCGCCCAATACTACAAAAGTCTAAAATCAGCGTATAGTGCCTAATTTATTATTATTTGAACACTACATATTAGTGTTATTAGGATACTCTATGTTGTGCTTATGAGTTATTAGGACACTCTATGTTGTGTTTCACTGTATGAAAGTATTAAACTATAATGTCATTTTATAATGGATTTAATGTTATTTAGTGTTTGATGTATTTTAGTCCATTGACAGCACCCATGGTACAGCAAGCATTTTCTGTCCTTCCAGAAAAAGAAGAGGGTCCTCCAACATTTTTTTCAGGTTCTTCTACAGGCTTTTATCTAATTGTATAATTTATTCTTATGTATTTTTCATTACTTAATTTGTTACTGTAGCTACATTACTTACCCCACTATTCTGCAACAGTTTCTTATTATTGTTCATTGTTGCTATGCAATTAAGAGTTAGCAGCATGTGCATTTCAAAAGTAAATGGCAGAAAATTGTTCGTTTAGCTGTTATGCCCTTCATCAAGACTCTTGTTATTTGAGAGCCAGCTGATTTAAATTTTAAGACCCACAAACCTGTTAGTACTGAAATATTTTTACTGCATGTGTACCTTTATCTTAACAAATGATGGTCTTGCTTTATTCCTTAACCTCCTAATGCCTAAATTATGGCTAAGGGTGCCCAGCGGTGATTGACACCCAAGCCAATGCAGTTCCGTTTAACTCCTTAGGGTGCTTTCACAAAGCGCATTTTTTGGTGCATTTTTTTGCAGAAATGCATAGTAATAAAGGCATCTTAATGCTGTGCATGTGTAAAAGTGTAAAAAAAATAGATAAAACATGCATACCACATTAGATTTAGAAAAAATTGCAATTATGCAATGTTTCTTGAGAGGGTTTATTTTTACAGAGATCATTGCACGGTAATAGTGGCATGATACAAATTCTATTGACTGTGAGTCAATACAATTGCACCGATACCAAATTGATAAATCTTTCATTATGTTTTACTACCTTTGAAAAATGAAAACACAGAAGAGAATGTTTTGAAAAAACACAAAACATAAAATTTTAGGTGCAGTATTTTTATCTAAAGCCTCAAGTGGATCCAGCAAGAAGGAGATATATGAATTCCTCCCTTTATGTTTCCATTCATTTTGAATCCACACATGTATGAACCTGTTTAGGTCTAAAACTGACTTTTTTGCCCATAGGTTACTATGGGCAAAAGAGTAAGTTTTAGACCTAAACAGTTTTCATACATGTGGCCCATAGTTTTGGTAAAAAAAAAATTAACAAAAAACTGTAAAAAAAAAAACCTGCAGAGTTTTCCCATTAAGTACTGTATGTGCAACCTGCCTAAATGATGGTTGCACACAGAATGGTATATTGACTATCAAAGTTGTACTGGAAATGCATCATAAAACACACCAAAGTGTGGTACACTTTGGCTTAGATATTTATTATTTGTTTTAGACACTTTTGATCCTGATCCTAAAAGGAGATGTGGTTTAGTCAAATAAGGCTTTATGTGAAGAGGGTATGGCCTAAATATGACAATGTACAGCAAAATTTGCCAACATTTGGTGCAAAGTAGGCCATCTAATAGTTTTGTTTCAAACATCTAAAGTTTAAAGATGCACCAAAATGATCAAACAGCATGAATAACTGTGATAAATTTTGGGGTATCGTTAGTTAACGTTTACCTTTTAGACAACAATAGTAAATGTGCTCCACAGTGTTTCTTACAAAAACTCTCCAAAGTGGTACAAAGGGACATTCAATGCACACTGAAAGCATATTCCCACAATTATGCCTCATTGTGTCCAAATAGGAAAATAATAAACTTAATCAAATATAACCACTTACCAAAGCAAATGGTTTGTCAGTTATCATTCACAAAAAACACTTTATCATATTTCTTTTTTTTTTTGTAACCAATTGTCCAAAACAACATTATTCTATTTTGTTACAGGTGTTATCTTTTTTTTTTCTCTGTGGTGAGGGAATCCAGTATAGCTGTCCTCCCTGCACAGGTCAAGCACACCCAAAGTACACCACAGCAATTGCCCAATAGCTGCAGCACTTGACCTTTTGTCTGCACCACTTGGCTTATGGTAAATGTAATTTCCCATCGTGAAATGGCAGTCACAAGAGATGCTTAACAGATCATCCCAGTCTACCCCTTAAAGGCACCATGTTGCATGGAGAAACCGGACACCAAGATGTTAGGAAGAAAATACATAGTAAGTTTTTAAAGGGCATAGTGCAGTAAGTTTTCAAGAAGGGTTTATAAAAAAACAGCTAATTCTGAAATAACTCCTTTAAATACATTAAAAAATAATAGTATAATAGTACTTTTTTAAAACATTTTTTAAATAAGAACGCATATAGTGAGAAATATCATTTTTACTACACTACTGTTGGAAATAAAAATAAATGCATGCAGCAATTGTCAATAATTCTGACAGTTTTGGCTTCAGTTTTTGCCCTCAATAAATGTTTTATATGTTCATGCATGGCCTCTTGATGCCCATATTTATTCACATCTGTGAAGATGGCATTGTGCTGTTTAAAAAAGGAGTTGTTATTTATCTGCATAGTTTTAAATCAGCCATGCTATGTGCTACTGTGATGACAGAGTAAACCAGCACACAGAGAATTAGGTAATGCAGTTAAAATGTAGAAGGCAAATACTTAGTAAGATAAATGTATTATGGCATTATAATGTATGTGTGTTCTTATGCTGGCTAAAGGATTATTACTCCTAATGTCAGGTAGCATATACAGTACACTGCATTAAGAAGAAGAACATAAGAAGTGATTTGCTGTAAAAATACAATACCTTATCTCACTAACATTTTATTGACTGCAAATGAATCAATCACATAATAAAACGGCAATCACAAGGGAGAAAAGACACATGTCAATCAAACTAAGCTTTTCCTATGTCATCACAATGTCAATCCTGGCAAATGCAGAACAAGCAAACAAGATATTAAAGTCACTTCAAATTTGTTTTACTGGAAAGACTTCAAAAATTACACTCAAATTTCCCATTGAATCATTATCAAGTAGGATTTACATTGAGCTGACATGATTCTACATAACCTCGGTTTATTTCAGTATGTGCTACTAGGAGCTGACTTTGTCAATAAACGTTGCTTTTGTACTGTGGTGCTTGTCCAGAATTATCTATGTGTCTGCAAAAACTTTGACCTAAAACTACACCAGATTTTCAAACAAATCCTAAAACTTGATAGAGAGAACCAAATCAAACAAATGAGTCAAACATATTATGCTGGGTCATTTATATATTGAAGAAAATGATCCAACATCTGATATTGGTGAGTATCAAAAGTATGGGAAGCTTTAGGATTTGCAGATATTTTTAGGTGAAATTAGAGTTAGGTGTTTCCAATCAATGGGATGACAATCAGGTGTGAGTGAGAAGCCTGTTTTACTTAAAGAACAAGGGCGACATGTATGTATTCTGGCACCCAGGTGCCATTTTTTTCTGCTTAGTGTAGAATGCGCCTGAATCTATTAATCTGTTCTACTGCGGGTAATAGATTTAGCACTTTCTAGCTACTACGCGACACTTCTGGCTCAGGCAAACTACTTTTAAATTGGTCTACCTGTTCCAGCAGTAATGCACCTGGATTTGTCGAGCAAAAGTCATAAATGTGTAGTGCCACACTCCTCCGATCTTAGGCACATTGCAAAGTGCCATGGGTGCTTTATAATGCACCTAATTTTGGAGTGCACCTAATTAAAAATATAGTAAACAGGGCTGCATTACTTAGAAAATAAAAAAGTAACACAGGGAGGCAAAACCAAAAAATTTAGCTGGCCATTAAAGGGAACCTGTCAACTACTTCATGCTGCCCGAACGACAGGCAGCATGAAATAGCTGAAGGTTACCTGATCTTAACCATGTGGGTTTTACCCCAAAAGGCTGTGGTGTTCCCAGGTAAAATACCCAATGAAGTTATCCCGGGTTCGGGGAGACGCCCTGTGCCTGGGAGAGATGATAGTTCGTTATTTCATGTCTTATCTTTTCTTGTTCCCTTTGTTCACACATGTCACCTTGTTCATTTTGTGTACTTTCTATCATTCCTCCTTTTCTTCCCTTTCATTCCCTCTATGCTGTTACGCCGTTCTTTTTCTTTCTCTTTACTTTGATCCTTTCGCCTTTTTTTCCTTTCCTTCTTCTTTCTTTTGATTCCGCTCTCTTATCTGCTTTTCTTTTGACATTATGCCTCTATGTTCAAGCCATTCACGACATACTACGTTCCACTCATAGGTCCCTGGGGAAGGCCTAAGTAGGCCGAAATGTTGGACTGGATTGTGGGCATATCTATCATGCTATTTTGTTTTTTACATTTATATGGAGAGCTAATGATATAGTATGTGAATCAATAAATTTCATCATCAACCTCTACTAAAGGTGTGCCGTGGATTTTCTATATGTGAGAGATGAGTCTGATGTGAGACTTCTCCCCACCCCCTCAGCTTGACAGTTAAGCTGAGGGAACAGGGAGAAGCCTCACATCTGAACTCACTGGGTGTTTTACCCGCGAACACTGCAGTGTTTCAGGGTAAAACCCAGATGGTTGGGATCAGGTAACCTACAACTATTTCATGCTGGCCGTCGTTCGGCAGCATAAAGTAGCTGACATGTTCCCTTTTAAGGTCTTTTCAGGGCTGGTGCTTACAGGGTTAAAGGGAACCTTTCACATAGATTATTCCCCCCTTGTTGAAGGCAGCACAAGCTAGTGTCAGACATGCTGTTTTCAGCGCTGTGTCCCTTATTCTGTAAGATGCTGTAGTTTTAGAGCATTTAATGCTTAAAGGGAACCTGTCACATAGTTTATGCCCCTCTTGGTGAGAGAAGCACAAGCTAGTGACAGACATGTTGTTTCCAGCGCTGTGCCCCATATTCTGTAAGATTCTGTAGTTTTAGAGCATTTAATGCTGAAATCTTATTCATGAGCTGGTGTTAGCTCCACTCACCAAAGACTAGCCCCGCCCACTGACAGTTATTCAAATGTTTCTGCCTATTCAAAGTAATAGGAGTATCAGTTGAGGTGGGCGGGGCTAGCCTCAGGTGGGTGGGGTTTGGAAAAAAATTATTCTTTATATGACTATTTTCTGGCTGAAAACTACAGATTTGAGCACTAAATACTCTAAAACTACAGCATCTTACAGAATAAGGGACAAAGTGCTGAAAACAGCATGTCTGTCACTAGCTTGTGCTGTCCTCAGCAAGAGGGGCATAATCTATGTGACAGGTTCTCTTTAAGAAATCATTAAAGCTTTTCATGAAGCTGTAAAATATTTCTCTTCCATAAATCTTCATGGGAAACTTCTCCACAAATTCACAACTTCTACAGTAAAGATGTCTTGTCACCAATAGAGACTGAATTTCTTCTCCATCTCTTTATCTTTTTTGGTATTTTATATTCAAAGGCTTTGTTTTTTTGATATGGCGTTTTATACATTTGAGCAAATTAATCATGTACATATGTCTTTTGAAGAGTTAATACATTTAATAAATTTGATCTTTCCTCATGATAAAGCTCCTCCATGTCCCTTATCAGTTTTGTTGCAGTTCACTGTACCTTTTCCAACTAAAGGGCATCTTTCTATGGACCATTTCCCAGAATTTAACTGTACATTCCAGATGAGGCAGGACTGAGTATGATTATGTCACCCTATAAAAATATATGTCACTTTTCATACAAGACAGTATCCTGCTGAATTTGATAGCAGCTAAATTATATTGTATGTTGTTAGTCTATGATTTACATTTACACCCAAATACTACCCTAGTAGTGACTCATTTAGTTTTGTTCCCCCAAGTATTCAAGTAGATAGCTCTAATAATGAGCAGTCACATAAAGAATAGTCAGTCAAGCATCCTCCAATATGGAATGCATGTTTCCAAATCTCGCGTTGGCCAGAGCAAGAGCTTAAAATATTAAGAAATCTATACTTTTAATTAATGCCTACTCTTATTATAGGAAACACTTTTTTGTATTTTAATTAGGATAGGAATGTTATTTAATAAGATTAACTGTAACCATGTTCCACATATTCTCATTCAATACACCTAGACAATAAAAATTGCTTGTGCTAGATTTGTGGTTCAGACACACATACACTTTTCCTCACAAAGATGTCCCTTATGAACTGAATTACTTTAATTTACCACAGTATCATGGCTTTACTTAGTGATCTTTGCACTAGCGTAGGGGGGGGGGGGGTCGTCATTATTTAGTATACGTTTAAGCAAATATGTTGGTGCCCAAATGATTTTATGCTGTGTAGCTGTGGATCTATGAGCAGCTACCCTCTCACACAGCTTGCCTTACCTTTATGCTACCTGCTGAGGTTGCCCCTATCACTACGTATGGGCTTTGTTCAGTGCTTCCACAAGGTTTTACAACTGCTATGCCACTGCCTGTCACAGAATACTGACTACCCACAGCTGCAAGCATGTGACAGGCAGGTCACACAATGCTCTAAGCAACATAGTAGCATTGTCCCAAATTAGTTTCTTCTCCAAAAGGGTACTATAGCTTCAAAAGACCACACAACTTAAATCAATCTTTACTTGAAACACAGGAGGAGGTAGAACTGACTTAAAGGAGTTGTCTTGCTACATTGATTCATCTTACCTCAGTCCTGTTATCTCAGTTTCAGTTTTGAATTCAGGGGCCATTTTACTGACTTTACTGGCTTCTATTGGCTACTACTGGCCTGCAGTGATGAGCTGCTGAGGACAGCAGGTCTGAAGGACAGTAGGACACTGTTGATGGACACATATTGCAAAGTGACTTGTTTTTGCAAGATCTTTAACATTAACAGCAAACCTTGCAGTGAGACAACACCTTTAAACTTGTTTTCCAGTAAAACATTTAGGTTATTACTGTCCATTTCTTGACTTGTATGAGTAGCCTCTCAGTATTCCTCAGAGCAGCAAGTTTCCCACTTTCCTTGACATGCATTCACAACCCAAAATTACCTAGCATTTGCCTCAAAAGTCTTTCTGACTGTTCATTGGCTTATCTCTAATGACAGCTGCACTTAGGCCTTGCTGCACAGCACCACATGCCAGTCATTACTGCATACTATTCAATTACTATGGTCACTGTGTAATGCCTATTGAGTGTTGTGCATGGGTTCTATTTTAATTAACAGGACCCAACACCAAACCTGCTGGACACCATCCAGCAGCCTCATCATCTGTAATGCCAAGCATACAGTTGCATTTTCTCCACAACATATATGAGGATTGGATAACAAAGTAACATTTGACTGACACTTACATACAACAGAACACTTTCCGAGCTCTGTTGGAGTCTTTGCCTTGACAGTCAATAGAAAAAGAAAGGCTTTTATTATACAATGAAAGCATTTAGTAATTTTGTGTGATTCCCATTTTGTCTCTTTGCGTATTTCTTTGAAATGCAGTTAGAACTGGGATTTTTTGTTATTGGAAACTGTTAGGCTTTTATAGTAAAACCTTGGGTTAGCAGAAAAACAAGTGTATACACAACCTGAAAAGACTGTTTCAGTGAGTTAAGAAATATTTCCATATCAAAGTGCAAGTTCAGAAACATATCTAGTTCAAAACAGCCACTATGCTGACACTCAAACCACAGCATTAACAAAATGAGACTTAAAGGAGTTGTCTCATTAATAGCTTTCAGCCTCTGTCTGTGAATGGGAGTTGAATTGAGGGGCGTGCTAGCTTCTCTGCCCCCTTCCCCCTCCCTCTTTCCCCCTCCCCTCAGCACACAGGCTGCTATCCGCCCGTAACTTCTATACAGCAGGGGGATTGCTGCCAGAGTTAACCCTGTGTGTGCCTGCCTAGAGAGGTCTATGATTGCTAATAGCAGAACAGAGGGGCTGCAAGTGTTCCTATACCCTCTGCTTAGCTTACATATCTCCACATCTCCAGCAACAACAAACAAACCCTCTCAGAACAGAGGCAGGGGGAAACTGCAAAGTGTTACCCCAGGATGTGTCCCTAGTACAGGGACAGCATGAACTGTTCACAATCTGTTTTAGTATTATTATAGTTACATCTCCACAGAAATCATGATTATAGTAACAAACAGGGTCACTGCTGTAACATCTATTGATCAGCCTAATCTCTGCTCAATCTGTGTAGAGAGCAGGAGGAAGCAGGCACACACAGGGTTAATCCAGGCAAGCAGGGACATAGAAGCCAGAGTCCTCCCTCCTCCTCCCTACACTACAGAAGCTTCTGTGCGGGAGGGCTCTCTGCTCCGACCTGTCTTCAAAGGTGAGGGAGTCATTCAGACCTGACAGCCAGTAATAAGGATCAACAGGTCGGCTGCTATAGAGATTTGAGAAGTGATGCACTCCTATGAACAGGGTTTAGCTCAAAATCAGTAGGACATTTGTAAATGAACATATATTGCAAAGCTGCTTGTTTTTTAAAGATCTTTTAATTAAAACCCAATCATTGTAGCGAGACAACCCCTTTAAGGGCCACATGTATGAAAACTGTCTAGGTCTAAAATTCGCTTTGTTGTACATAGCAACCAATCAGAGCGCCCCTTGATTTCCCGTTGTGCTCTGGAAAAAAGAGAAGGGTGCTATGATTGGTTGCTATAGGCAGCAAAGTGAGCTTTAGACCTAGACAGTTTTCATACATGTGGCCCTTACTGTATAAAAATACCAGGTGATTATTTGGTAAGTTGTAACATTGGTATTGGTAATGGTATCTGCAACCACAATAATACACAAGCTGAAAGATAAAGTGAAATAAAGTGATACAGGAAAATAGGATAAAGAAGATCAAAATAGCATTTGGCTAGTGTTACAAATACTATTTTTTGCAATATGATTTTAATAAAGCAACTGATTATGAGCCTATCCTTTTCATAGCTATATTTACTATTTTGCCATAGGCAAACTTAAACTCTATCAGTTATCTATCTATAAAACACTAAAACGTAACTTTTATAATGTATAAAACTTAACCTCTATACACACTATTTAAAAACCTGATTTCTAACCTCTCAATTTAACCCTTTCTACTTCTGAAGGAAGGAATAGCTCCTTTTCCATTATCAAGTCTGGTGGAACCCCACCTACCAACAGGAAAGCCTTATATATACAGCAATTTACTAACTCCAGTAAGGGATTCCAAGGCTCCTACTTGGGCAATCGTCCCTAATCTAATGGACACAGGACAAATAAGGCTCCCGTTTGACACCTTCTGCAGCGGGTGACACTTGCTGTATATATAAGGCTTTTCTGATGGTAGGTGGGGTTCCACCAGACTTGATAATGGAAAAGGAGCTATTCCTTCATTCAGAAGTAGAAAGGGTTAAATGGTGAAGTTAGAAATCAGGTTTTTAAATATTGTGTATAGAGGTTAAGAGTTATACATAATAAAAGTAACGTTTTAGTGTTTTATAGATAGAGAACTGATAGAGTTTAAGTTTGCCTATGGCAAAATAGTAAATGTAGTGATCAGAAGTCACTCTCTGTTCTCTTGTGAGATTCCCTTTTTTTGGAGACTATTTGACAAGTTTGGTGAACAGGAGTGTTCAAGTGGGGAACGTAGGGAATGGCAGGTTTTTTGAGTCAGAAAATTAATTAAAACTTACAAATAACAAATTCGGGCAGGCTGGGAAGTAGCCAGGCTAGAGACATATATACAACAACAAATTGTGTATAAAGGATTAAGAATCAGTTTGAGACCAAATACACATTTAGAAGACCCCATTTTTATCAAAGGTTGGGAAAAATTGCTAACTGAATGTTGCCTGAAATTGATGAAATACCTGTCAGAATACGAAAGAATTTCATTTAATAAATTAAGTGAACAACTAAATCAGAAGATAGCGGAGATTAATAATTTTCAGGCCCATCCAGATTTTCCTGAATTAGAACAAAAATTACAATGAAATAAAGAATCTCTGAGAGAATAAATTAAAGAAAGGAAACACAACAAATATCTCAGGGATCGGAAAGATTTTGATAATAATCTGGTTTAGATTTGGAAAAATAGTAGATTTACCTACAAAGCTAATTTATATTCAGATTTGTCAGATTCAGAGATTTCTGCTGTAGAAGAATCTTCTACAGGTTCTATTAATAGTTATACGCAGGGTAAGAAAACTGGTTGGAGGGAGGGTCAGAGAAAAAAACAAAGGTTGGACAAATAAGAAAACACATAAAAAATCATCTACTCAAACAACACAAGATCAAAATCCTCAGAGATGCCAATCAGGAGAAGGACCAGTGGGATGAAATACATTATCCTCTTCTGCATCCTGTGGTGTAGTGGCCCATGGTATGGGAGCACAGGCAATGATTTCAAATGGCAATACAAATATGCCATTAGTGGCAGGAAATGGACAGGTTATGAATACAATGCAAACTCAATCTCAGGAGCATTCAAAAATGCAAATGCATCCAATTTTTTTAGAACAACCAACGATTCTCTTGAGGAATCGAGAGAAGGGGAATTATCAGAAATAACAAAGGATGGAGCACTTCAAGTGATTAATTTATCCTCTTATAGACTAATGGAAAATAAAAAACAGGTGTTGGCATACGAGTTTGTATGGGTAAAAGATATTAATCTCTTTGCTAGAAGGTTGGCTTTACATAAATATCATAACATGAAAAACTATTGATGAGCAAACAACTTTAGGAAAAATTAGTGGAAAAAAAACATTTTGGCTTTGATCTGTAGCAATTGCAGGTTTGAAGGTGAAGAGACCACCATAATTCTAGATTATACCCTTGACTTAATTTGAAACAAATATCTCAGGAATACAACTCCGGATATCACAATTAAATTATTGGAAGTTGTGGAAGTATGTACAGCAAGATAATAAAGAGAAATAGCACTTAGACGACAAAACAATTCTTTAAATTTAAAATGGAGAACAATTAGCTTTGCAGATTACAATCTAACAGGGTAAGGTTTCAGGGAATCAAATCCGACCCGCGACAAGGGTGGTAATATTGTCGCCGCTAACACCCGGCAGTAACAGCACCGGCGGGTGGCTCCGCCCGCTTGCGCTGTTTACCCATCAGGCGCCGCGGCAAAGAGAGCCGCGGCGTCTGAATTAACGCGGATCGGTGCCGCGCACCGATCGGTGCGGTGATCGGCATAAACGCAGCTATGCTGCGCCGATCCGATCACTGGGCATGGTGGTGGGGAGCCTTGTGAAGGCTCCCATCACTTACCCTGGCCGGTTTGCCCCACTTCCATCCGCAGACAGGAAGTGGGGAAACCGCCATCTTTGTACACCCTAATGCATTAGGTTGTATTAACAATCGCGCCACCTAGTGGTCAAGTACCACAGGTGGCCTCAATGTTACAGTGAAAAAAAATAAATAAAGTTTTAAAGTACAAAAAAAAGTATTAAAAGTTCAATCACCCCCCTTTCCCCATTTTACAAATAAAATCATTAAAATAATAAAAAAGTTACACATATTTGGTATCGCCGCGTCCAAAAAAGTCCGATCTATAAAAATATAACATCATTTATCCCGTACGCTGAACACCGTAGAAGAAAAAAAATTCTAAACGCCAAAATTGCGTTTTTTGGTCATTTTACGTCACTCAAAAAATGGAATAAAAATGATCAAAAAAGTCGCATGCATTCCAAACTGCTAGCTTTAAAAAGTACACTTCAGCCCGCAAAAAATGCCCCCCGACTGACGTCCGTAGGTGTTAGTACAAAAAAGTTATTGGTCGCACAAAATGGCGCCATGGCACAAATTTCAAAAATAGAAAATGTTTGGAAGTTTTTTACAGTACCAAAACATGATGGAAACCCTACATGTTTGGTATTGCCGGATGCGTAACAACCTGTAGAATACAGATAACACATTATATTTACCGAAGATTGAACGCCGTAAAAGCAAAACCCCCGCAAACATTGCGAAAATACATTTTTTTTCACAATTTGTCCCACTTGGAATTTTTTTTGCGGTTTCCCAGTATATTCTATGTATAGTGAATAACACCATTAGAATGTACATCTTGTCCCGCAAAATAAAAGCCCTCATGTGTCTATGTAGGTGGAAAAATAAAGAAGTTATGGCTTTCAGACGGCGAGGAGGGAAAAACGAACATGTCACCACAAAAAAAAACGCCTGGTCCTTAAGGGGTTAAACAGGATCTTGGACCTGGGAATTGAGAAAAAATTAATTACTGAGGAGGAGAAGAAATTTATGTTAAATGTGAATCCTACTATTGCTACCTTTTTATGCATTACCAAAAGTGCATAAAGAGGTTGTGCCAATACCAGGAAGACCGATAGTCTCAGGTAGAAATAATTTAACACAAGGACCTAGCACGTATGTTGGTCGTATACTGATGCCCTTGTCACTGGCCTTCCTTCATATCTTAAAATGTACGAAAGGATACTGTGATGAGAATTAAACGATCTAGTGGTGAGTGAAAGTACACTTCTTGCAAGTTTAGATGCAGAAGCCCTATACAGTAATATCAGACATGATCTGGGCCTGAAAGCAATCAAGTATTTTTTTTCTCCTCTCCTCCTCCCCATCTCCCTCCTTCCCCCCCCCCATCTGCCTCCACATTGTCCCTCGTTTTTCCTGTGTTTTGCAATGATGATAGGTATCACGTGAGGCCACGGTTTCTATTTAACACATTGGGATATATGTATATTGTTTCTGTGAATGAGGGGGTTGTTGGCAGCTGAATCATGTGACATATGCACTCGCGTTGTTGGGCGAGACGCAGCTCGAGAGTGGATTACTATCTTTTTCATGTATACATTTATTTATTA
>JAODAL010014333.1:0-87873 GCA_025379985.1 Phyllomedusa bahiana | reverse complement strand
ATGTGGTTGCTTGCGGGGGCACCGAGGTGCAACGAATTTATCAAATCGACAGGCAAACTCGTAGTCAGGGACAGGCCAAGAGGTCAGGGCAGGCAGCGAAGGTTCGTGGTCAGGAGACGTAAGCCGGAGGAACTGGTACACGGATCTGGCAACCGGAACGTAAAGCAGGCTTCCTCGCATAGGATAAGAGCACTATGGATTCGGTGGAGTCCTTATATAGAGTCAGAGACCGGCAACCCCAATTTCCGGTACGCTGTCCTTTTAAATCCGGGAGAGCCGGCGTGCGCGCGCCCTAGGGAGCGGGGACATGCGCACCGGCCGGCAGTCAGGAGCGAAGCAGCAGGAGCGGGATCAGGTGAGTCCGTGCGCCCGTGGGAGCGAGCACGCCCGCAGTCCGCGGCGCAACGCTCCCCGAGCGCAGCAGGGACGAGTGCGCCCGCAGCCCAGACCCTGGGCTGTGGCGCCACTCGTGACACAATCCACATAGGCAAAGGAATCAAATGTCCATAAATTAATGTGTAATAATGAGAGAGAACACAGGGAAAATATATTGAATGCAGTAAGAAAGAAAGGTGTAACAAGCCATGGAAAGTTATGATGCCAGCTGAAATCTTAGTAATTGATGATGAAGATGAAATGAGGGTATATATTTTAGAAAGACAATGATTCCAAACATGCAGAGAAGGAAACTCTCAATTGGTTTCCGAGAGAGAAAATAAAGCTGCTAGAATAGCTCAGCCAATCACCAGACCTGAATCCAATAGAAATTCTATTGAAGGAACTAAAGCTAAGAGTTCATAGAGCCCATGGAACCTTCAAGATTTGAACGGTGTTTGTGTGTGGACGAATGGGCCAAAATTCTACCTAAAAAATGCATTTGACTAGTTTCTCCGTACATGGGGAGTCTTGAAGATGTCATCATCAACAAAGTCTTTTGCATGAATCATTACATTAATACTTTTTCCCTTTGTCATTTCTCATTATTACATATAACTTAATTTATGGACATCCGTGTCTTGATTTCTTTGCCTGTGTGGATGGATTGTTGCTGACATCTTGTGAGAATTTCATGTCAATAGCACCTTTAGCAGTATATTCACTTAGAAAATTGGTGATAGTGTTCAATACAAATTTCACCCGTTGTATTTGCTGATTGTCTTTCCTGGGGCAGATGGTATCTTCCAGCAAGACAACATCCTTCCATTCGATGGAACAGAAAATTTCACTCGCTGGAGAAGGCAACTGTTTTGCCAATCAGCAGAGGTCCAATTCTGATAATGGCGTGCAAATGTCTTTTCTGCTGATGCAACTTCCTTAGCAGAGGTGCAGTGACCATCCATGTACTTCGAAGTTCTATATGCAGTAGGTTTCATGGAACTGTTATGTTAGACACAGATCCAATAGCCTCCGTCTTAATTTGGCAATAAGCTGCACCACTGTAGCTTGTCCCTCCACTGTTGCACCCTTTTTACATCAGTGGCATGTGGTGCTCTGCAGTTTCCATGTCACTTATTCGCAATGGTGCTATTTTTCCACTCGATTCTCAACCAGTCCACAAACTGTGTAGTTTCAGAAATATTGTCAACCTTATTGTAAACCCATGTTCCTGCAGCTAAATAGCACCGTTAATAAGTAAGAGGAGACCTCACATACCGGGAAGACTCCTAGGAAGGCAGCACACCCTCTCCGGCTCAAACAGCATTTGACACCTTTCTTCTCCACAGCCTGCCTCGTGCCACACAGCAGGCCAGCAAGACGCCATTACAGCCCGCCTCCTTACGTCGCCCTGCAGCTGCTAACATCGTTCTTCAGAGGTCAGCGGAGGTGACTGGAGCTCTCACACACCGTTCCGACCTGAATCCAGAGCCCTGAGAGCAGCTCGCCTGCATCTAGGAGCATTGATGCGGGTGCCAGAGAACCGGGACCTCATGCCAGTATGGAACGCTGCGGGCACACTCTCTTCCTGTAGAGCTTCAGCCATTGCAGAGTCCCCAAGCAACATAGCACTGATCACGCCACTATATAGTGACATGGCGACTGGTGCCTCGCAGGTTGCTCCACTTCTGCGTGGGATGCATCACACAGACCTGCATCATCTCTTCCTAAAGCCTCCATTGGCCCTGAAGCTATAGACTCTGGGTCTCCGTCCCACTCTCTTAATATGGCCTCCAGCGGTGGGAATCCATCATGGCAGGGGTCTCCAGCCTTCTGCTCCACACAGTCCACAATTGAGAGATTGTCAACCCTGGGCAGACATCTTGCAGCAATTACCAACTAAGGATGATCTAAAACTCCTGTTTAATGATGTTAAGATGGCCTGCGAGGGAGAGATCGCTAATCTCAAGTACAATATTAAGCAAATTGAATCACAGGTGGAGACGTTGGAGGATGACCGTGATATCACGCAAATAAATAGCTCAGATTCACCCTGCTATTTCCACTCAAATGTCAGCAATCAGAGATATGGGTCGTCACCTAGTGGATCTGGATAACCGAGGCCGCAAAAGGAACATTTGAATTAGAGGTCTTCCAGAGGCTCGGGGAGAAGAGAACTTACAAACCTTACTGGATTTGATTTTCAGTCAGATAATGGTGGACCCTTCACCTCGTTCCTTTAAACTGGATAGAGCACATGGGATCCATCAACCTATGGGTTCCTTTTCACTGCCTCGAGATATTATTTGTTGTCCACACGACTACTCGTCAAGGAAGCAATAATGGAAAAGGCCAGGGGTTTACGGCATCTTTAATATCTGGGTTCCCTGATCCAGCTTTTCCCTGACCTATCATGGCTCACGCTGCAGAAACATGGTCATTCTAAGCCTCTCCTCACTATCTTAAAGGACCGCCACATTTCTTATAGATGGAACCTCCCCTTTGCCCTTACGGTACGCTCAGACGGCCATTCGACGATGCTCAAAATCTTTTCTGACCTCCCGTCTTTCTGTAAGATGCTTCAGATCCCACTCCCGAAGATTGAAGACTGGGAACTCTCCATCCTCCCACCTCCGCCACCACCTGTGTGGCAAGCAGCTTCATCTTCTAAAGGATGCTCTCTGATGGGCTCTCTTCCGTCCCAAATAGCTCAACAATCTCCTCCACGTTGATGTGTCTATTCTTTGGAGAGATGAGTAGTGATGTCTGCCATGATGTTTATCTTCTTGCACTGTTTTTATTGGGTGCCCTGCTTTCATATTCTAGTTTCAGGAACCTTATTATATCTATGTAATTTTAATAACAACGGCTTCACAGATTTTAGACCCTCTTGTGTTTTTTTTTATTTTCATATATTTTAGCGTATCCTCTCTTGTTTGCTCTATTTGAAGAGCCTGACTTTCTGGATGAGGAGGGGGATATCCTTCTGGGGGAAGTGTTAGGTCCCCAGCTAGAGGTTTCTTTTTTGTTTCACCTCCCTCCGGACCTCTCAAACCAGAGATGCTGTGCTGTAAGAGTTTTTCTCTTAGATCTGTGTTTAATATTTCTCTGGTTGCATTACTGGTATTCAGATTTTTTTCTTACTACCGGTTTGTTCTTTCTGTGTTTTCCCCTTTCCCCTTCTGTGTTCCTCCCTCAGACCTACATGATCCCATCCTTTTTGATATCATGCGAAGGTGGTGGAGTATATTTGATTCTGTCTGTGACTTACAGATCCCTGGTATTGTACTGGGGATGTGGTTAGGTGAATTACTCTAAACATCAACTCTAACACAAAGAGGAGACTGGTCTTGCGAGAGTGCAGTTCTCTACGGGCGGACGTTGTATTCTTACAGGAAACTCATTTCAACTTAGCTGGGTCTTTCAATTTTGCTAAATCACTATATCCAGTGGCAACCTCTGCCCCTAATGAGATTACAAATTTTCTTGAAAATGTGAAAATTACTACTAAATTTCTAAGCCCCCTAATGTCATAAAAAAACAGTTAAAAAATGATGCCAACCTACAGTAGACATATGATTGATGCTAGTTATAAACTATTTTGAGTGGAATAACTCATATAAATTATTGAAGTTTGAAAATGGTAAATTTTTTGCAATACTTTAATATTTTTCACAAATAATCAAGGAATGTTTAGACCAAAATTTCTTAATAACTTAAAGCACAATGTGTCACGAGAAAGCAGTCTCTGAATCGCATGGATAGGTAAAAGTGGCAAAAGGCTATTCTCACATAAAGTGACACATGCCAGATTTTAAAAATTGAAGAGGCTAAAACTGTAAGGGTTTAAAGCTTCTCTGGACTTTAAACATCTCATGTCAGAGTAATCAGCCGACCTTTGAATACTGAGCTGGTATGCTAATCCTCCACAGTATGACCAGGAAGAGACAGGATGCATAAATAAAAGTGGCTTTTGGCAGCATGGTGGGACAACCCCTTTAACTGACAGATCTCACCCCTTGAAGGCTCATCTGTCCCGGCAGCAGTAGTTTCTTCCCATTGCCAGCCCAGCTAGAGCGTTTGGGATAAAACCTATATCGCTGCAGATATTTCATGCTGCCTGTTCAGGCAGCATGAGCCAGCTGATGGATTCCTTTTAGCTGTATTAGTGTAAAAGTTTTAGAGGAATAGAAATTATGGGGAAAGCATTTTCGAGATCTTTTATATGAGCAAAAACTCCCTTCTCTAAATTGAGTCTGAGCTCCAATATGCTTTTTGAAATGTCTTTTGTTTTCAGCAATTTGTTTTATGCTGGACATTGAGAACAATACGGACAGTCCTGGAGTAGGTGAAGAAATATTTCCTTGCTCTAGTGCCAGCAAAAGTATCTAATACAAGTACTAATGAGTCTGCACACTAGGTTGAAGCTTTGGAAAGAAAATGTTGTAAGAGGAGAAATGAGAGCATTTGTTATGTCATTTAGACCCGGTGGTCTAATATCAGTTATTCCACGATGTCTACATACATTTGTGATTGTGTTAAAAAGGGAGGACTTTCCTTTTTATAGTTCTTTTCCTCTAAGCTACCAAGGGAACGGCTGAACCTTAAAGTATACTTGAAGGAGCCTCATATAAATGAGTATTGTTAGGTTGGTAAAGAAACAAACCCTGAAGCAGCCTTTAAGCTCCTGGATAAAGTCTGAACTGAAGAAATTAGAATTTTCCATGTTAAGGAATTTGTGGACCTATAGGCCACCCCTTTGGTTGTAAGCCATTTTGCTCTATTGATGTTTGTATCTTTAATAACACATTTGCCCTACTAATAAGATAGGTTGATTTGAATGTAAAACATGAATCGTCGTTCAGATGATACATACTTTACATACGTTTTTCGGATGCGTTTAACGGATCCGATCAAAGAATTGACATGTCAATTCTGGATCCGTTTTATGCAGCAAACACCCTATTTAAAACTACAGGGTACGTTTCTGCTGCACATAAAACGTACCCAAACACATACCACACTTTGGGTACGTGTTTGGATACAGTTTACGCTGTGTTTTTTCGGATTGAAAAATGTATCGAAAAACGTCGTGTGAACATACCCTTAGATGATCATAGCTGATCGCCAATTTTTTTATTTTTTTTTAATTATTAAATCAAGACCCTGATTCATACTCTTTTCCTCTCAGTCGTTTTTATTTCCTGATTGTAGATTTCTCTATTCGGCCGTCTATATATGATTTTGGGGAAGACATTCTTGCTTGCACTGCTTTAACAGCAGTCAGAGTGATACTTTACAGCAGCTTCATGCACACAGGATTCTAAGACAGATTCTGTCCCATAGACTTGTATAGGAGAGTTTTCACTGTGAAAAGAGGGGAGAGGGGGAGCTGTGATATCTCCTCTTGTGATTGGTGCATTCTGTGTTCTGTACACAATGGTGTCTCCTTTCAGTTTGACCCTACTTTTACTGATAATGAGCAGAATGCTGAAAAGCTCTCTAAACAGAACAGGAAGTGTGAGACTATTTTTAGGCCTAGTGGCCAAAGTGAAAACTGCAGGACTTAAGAATTATAAAAAAAATACTGAAAGTGATATGGAAAATTTAAAAAAAAAACATAACCAAAAATTCCTAATGTGTTTAACATAAAAATGTGAGTTAAACAATAAGTCATTTTTTGATGACACATTTCCTTTAAGTATATTAGGCATTTTTCTTGTAACATGGCATATCTTTTTATTGCACAGTCAAATTTTTCTTACATAAACCTTGGAAAACACCCTTAATCTTGTAGATCTTCTGTCAGGAAATATATTGCAAATAAATTCTGCATTGATGCTTATTCCCAATACTCTACTAAGGTATTCCAAGCTGTACAAAACGTATATCCATACGGCAACGGTTTTCAGACAGTTTTCGGATCTGGAAACTGTGAAAAAAAAATTGGAACATGTACATTCTTCCGCCCGGTTTTAGGGTGTAACATGTACTGTTCAATATTAAGGGAACGTCCAAAACCGCAGACAGAAACCATCCCCTTAAACGTTCAAAAGACGATAAAATATTGATTGGATTCTTTAATCAGAATCCGACTTATCATTATCAGGAGGCCTTACCCTAAATTGTCCAAGTAATTGTTGAGTCACAGCAATTAGGTAAAGGAAACTTATTACATAACCTTTTACCTGCTATATTGCAGTACACTAACCTCACACCAAAACTAGTCAGTAAGCAAATCTAATCAAGAAATACATAATAATTTAGAATTTTTTAAGTGCAATTAAAGCAACTTGTTTAAGTGTAATTATTAACATTTTAGATTGCGGCTGATGAGCCTCCTCCAGAAGGTTGCTGCGCATTTGCTTCTATTCACGGGAAACACACCTGCAAAGCAAGTCAGATTAAAAAACTTCTGAAGGAAGCACTGGATAGGTAAAGTTACTTTGAATTCTCTGCAGTACCATGCAATGTGTGTACTGTTCACAATGAAATAGAAATCTAGATAACACTAAAAATCGTGTCACAACATATTTATTGGTTTCTTACTTCTAGGCCAAGACCTTACTTGTATAAAGGAGATCATATCTTCCCTACTCTTTCCAAGACTGCTCCAGTTGTTATTTTGTATGCAGAAATTGGTACAAAAGCATTTGCTACCTTTCATAAATCTTTGGTTGAAAAAGCAGAAAGTGAGGAGATCATTTATGTTCTACGACATTACGTTCAGGTATGTTGGCATTGCAGTTTACTTTTAAGTGTATATTCAGTTGCTTTGTTTTTTTTCATATTTTACGCAAATAAAAGTCCAACATGATCTGTGTTTGTGTTTCCTCAATCGAACCACAAAGACTAGTATCTTTTCTATTTAACCTTGGTATGTGTCACCTCTGTCGAAACACAAAGCCCAGCACAACTGCTATATGTATCTGTTGTATTTAGGCTTGGTATATATCACCTCTAATTCTGTTGCCTCTCATATATCTTCCTCTTTGTTTTTCACCATGCTACCTACTTCATCCATTTTGTCATCTTGTTGCACTAATTAAATAGGTCTTTTGTGTCATTTTCCATGTGCCATATCGACCAGAATTGGAACAGGGACTCTGTGTTTTGTTTTTTTTTAACATTTTTGTGAGTAACCCTGGTCTTTCCATTGTACACACTTTCATTCACCATTTTCACTGCTTCAGACTCCTGTACAACTATTTGTCTTCTATCCTACAACTGTCAATGTCCCAGAAAATTGTTCTCTTATTATCCACTCTCTTCTTCCCTCACCCATATTTACTTAAATTGCATTTTTACTTTCTTTAACTACGCCATCCAGTCTACTTCAGCAGTTCAACACAAACATTTGTGTAAGTCACTGAACCATCTGCTGTTGCTTTTTATTCCCTTGCTTCTTGCAACAGAGAGTCTTTCTCCGAACCCAGGTCTACCATTTTGTTTATTGCCAGCACCACCTCTATATCTTCCTCACACAGAAACCCTCCAAGTTTACAGTGGGTGCGGAAAGTATTCAGACCCCTTTAAATTTTCACTCTTTCTTTCATTGCAGCCATTTGGTAAGATCCAAAAAGTTCATTAATGTACACTCTGCACACCATCTTGAAAGAAGAAAAACAGAAAATGTAGATATTTCGGCAAATTTATTAAACAGCAAAAACTGAAATATCACATGCTCATAAGTATTCAGACCCTTTGCGGTGACACTCATACTTAACTCACATGCTGTCCATTTCCCTGTGATCCTCCATGAGATGGTTCTACTCCTTCATTGGAGTCCAGCTGTGTTTAATTAAACTGATTGGACTTGATTAGGAAAGGCACACACCTGTCTATATAAGACCTCACAGTGCATGTCCGAGCATATGAGAATCATGAGGTCTAAGGAACTACCCAAAGAGCTCAGAGACAGAATTGTGGCAAGGCACAGGTCTGGCCAAGGTTACAAAAGAATTTCTGCAGCACTCCAGGCTTCTAAGAGCACATTGGCCTCCATAATCCTTAAACGGAAGAAGTTTGGGAGGACCACAACTCTTCCTCGACCTGGCCGTCCAGCCAAACTAAGCAATCGTGGGAGAAGAGCCTTGGTGAGATAGGTAAAGAAGAACTCCAAGATCACTGTGGGTGAGCTCCAGAGATGCAGTAGGGAGATGGTAGAAAGTTCCCCAAAGTCAATTATTACTGCAGCCCTCCACCAGTCGGAGCTTTATGGCAGAGTGTGCCAACAAATGCCTCTTCTCAGTGCAAGATATATGAAAGCCTGCATACAGTTTGCAAAAAAAACACATGAAGGACTCCCAGACTATGAGAAATAAGATTCTCTCGTCTGATGAGACGAGGATTGAACTTTTTGGTGTTCATTGTAAGCGATATGTGTGGAGAAAACCAGGCATTGCTCATCACCTGCCCAATACAATCCTAACAGTGAAACATGGTGGTGGCAGCATCATACTATGGGGGTGTTTTGCAGCTGCATGGAAAGGATGACTGATTGCAATTGAAGGAAAGATGAATGCGGCCAAGTACAGAGAGATCCTGGATGAAAACCTCGTCCAGAGTGCTCTGGACCTCAGATTGGGCCGAAGGTTCTGCTTCCAACAAGACAAATGACCCTAAGAACACAGCTAAAATAACAAAGCAGTGGCTTCAGAACAACTCTGTGACTATTCTTGACTGACCCTGACCTAAACCCAATTGAGCATCTCTGGAAAGACTTGAAAATGGCTGTCCACCAACATTCACCATCCAACCTGAGGGAACTGGAGAGGATCTGCAAGAAAGAATTGCAGAGGATCCCCAAATCCAGGTGTGAAAAACATGTTGCATCATTCTCAAGAAGACTCATGGCTGTACTAGCTCAAAAGGGTGCTTCTACTCAATACTGAGCAAAGGGTCTGAATACTTAAGACCATGTGATATTTCAATTTTTCTTGTTTGATAAATTTGCAAAAAATATCTTCATTTCTATTTTTTCCTTTCAAGATGGGGTGCAGAGTGTACAATAATCAGCAAAAAAAGAACTTTATTGATCTTACCAAATGGCTGCAATGAAAGAGTGAAAAATTTAAAGGGGTCTGAATACTTTCCGTACCCACTGTACTTAACACTAATTATATGTCTTTTATTGCCTCTTAAATGTGTGCTCTGGAACTAAAGTTTTGTCTGAAACAAACTTCCTGCACTTCATGACCTATTCCTTTCAAATCCTTGCAACCTGCTGGCTCTCACAGAAACATGGTTCCAACAATTGAACGCTGCTTCTCCTGCCGCTCTCATACTTCTCCCATACCCCAGGACTGATAACAGGCACAGTGGAAAAATTGGCTTACTCCTTTTTCTGCTTGGCACTTAACAAGTCCTTCCTAGTTTACCCTCCCTCCCATTCTTCTACTTTGTGTTTCACACCTTCCATCTATTTTTTCTGAGCATAACAGTTGAATACTGACCTCCAGGCTCACCCTGCCACTTCCTTGATCATTTAGCTGCCTGGTTTTCTCATTTGCTCTTTGATGAATTATCTACTCTTACCAGTAGTGATTTCAATATCCCCAGTTGATGATGCCCTCTCCCCTTCTAACTATTGTTTTTTTTTACTTTGACCTCCCCTAGGAATCTCTCTGCTTATGGTTCTCCCATGCACAAAGAGGGACATTTTGGCCTTCCTTCAGTTTCTGACTTATTCTTCTATTGAGCTCTCTGAACACAACCTTCTCTCCTTTGCTATCAACAGTTCTCAGCCTTTTCTGGACACAACTGCCAATCACACATACAGACATCTGTGCACCATTCACTGTCCCCAGTTTCCTCCATCTTCTGTCCCAATCTGGATTTTAAACATAATAATAAAATGCTTTCAGCCACACGAGACAAAGCTGCACCACTTGTATACCATACCTCCGGAGGCATATGGCAGAAGCCTTGGCACATGCCTCAAACTTGCTTTCTTTAGTGATGTCCCTGATTTGCTGAATTTCTGTATAGAAAATCAAAGCTGTTTGCATATTTCATCCATTGCAAATTCATGCTTAGAACTTACATGGGCCTTCACTATGCCTAGACTCGGACTGGCCACAGAGGTGTTGGAGAAACCATTGGTGGACTTTTGGGCATGGTGGGCCAATGACAATAGCAAGCTTGGGGCTGTTTTTAAGCGAGAAAGGCAGAGAAAGAGATAAAGTAAAAGAAGTGCAGTATATGCAGCCATATACAGTAGCTGTAGAACAAAACTAAAGCATCAACTCCACTGGAGGGCCTCAGGCACCTCAGTCTGACACATACTAGGTCAAACAAGAATATTTCACCTCTTTGATTTTCATATTACAACTGTTTTGATTTTTTTCACTCTCTTTCCTTAGGCTTAAAGGGGTTTTATCATTTCATTAAATGGTCTTCAGAATAAGGGGACAGTGAAAACAAGCAACTTTGCAATTGGATGTCATTAGCAAAGCTGTCTTGTATTCACAGTATTCCTTATCTTCTGTTTACACTGATATCCAGTGCTGGTCGAATCCCTCCGGATCCCTCCTCCTTGCATTTCACTAGCTGAGAGCTCATTTACATTCTGTACAGCCCCCGGTCGATTCACGGAGCTGTGTCTGTCACTCAGAGTAAGGGATCGTCACATTTTCACTTTATACAGGCAGAAGAAACAGAATTACACTGAAGGGCTTACACAATCAGGAAATAGCACAATTTGTGTCGATCCCTGCCTGACTCAGAGTTAGGGGCCGTAGCATTTTCTCTCTCCACACCCAGCAGAAACAGACTGCAACAGATTCTACAATGAGAAAACATAACAGTTTTGTCCCGGTGCCTAACTCTCCTGCATAGAAGGGTGATCTGTGCTGTTCGTAGAAAGCTGTAACACATCTCCAGCTGTGACAGGAGAAGAGTTCAGTTGCTCAGTCTAGATTGAATGCAGCCTGTGGTATGTATACAGCTCTTACAAAATAAGACTGCATAGGGAAAGACACAGTGACATGTGGATTCAGGCAAAGAGGGGAGGAGGGAAGAGTCTCGGGAGCCAGCATGAACAGTGAAGGGGGGGGATGATGTCACCCAGCTGGGAGGGGAAGAAACGCCCCTGCATCTCCAGAGTTGAGAAGCTGAGAGCAGTGTGAATCAGCCGAACTAAGGAAGCGATACATCCCCTTTAAAGCATGCACACAAGTCCACAACCTCTGTGCCGAATGCCTGGTCACTTTAAAAAAAAAAAAAACACTTGACAATATACAACAACATATTAAGTCTCGGTGTTAAAGTAATATCTATCCCGTCCATTTTCACACTTCCTCTAGCTGCTCTGTTTGATGTAACAACAGAGAACAATGTATCCAGGCTTCTTTCTTCTGCTCACACCACCACCTGCATTAGTAACCCTACTCCCTTGCACATTATGCAGTCCCTCTCTCCAGATGTTATCTCTCACCTAACTGCAATTCTTAACCTCTCTCTATCCTCAGGGGTCATTCCATCCTCCTTCAAACATACCATCATGACCACTCTAATAAAAAAATAAATAAAAAAAAGTCCACTCTTGTCCCATCCTGCACTGCTAATTACTGACCCGTCTCTAATCTGTCCTTCATCATTAAAATTCGGGGATGCTTGTTCTACTCTTGCTTAATCTGGTAACTCTCTCCTCAACCCTGTACAATCAGGTTTTTGGACTTTAATTCTCCAAAGACAATGGGGCAGATTTATCAATAGTGTCTTACTTTTAGACAGTGTAAAGTTAGACTAGACAGTTTTATAATGCGCCACATTAATCATAGCGTTGATAAATCTGGGGCAGGCTAGAAGTGTCTAGTCTCAGTTTGTACCACAATTAAGTTGGCTTACTTTCACACCAGAAACTTCTACAAAATCTGGACGCTTTTTTGTCGCATTTAGACCACGCCCCCTTTCCCATGTAACCACGCCCCTTTGTCAGACGAGGCGCAGAAGCATCTGAAACTGTCTAAAACACATAGTAAATGTGGCGAAAAGCTGGTTTCTGGCGCAAATGGAGCCAGAATTCTGGCGCAACTGCCATGATAAATCTGCCCCAATGTTCTAGCTAAATCTTATATTATCCTGAAGACTAAGGGCTTGTCCCCACGGCAGAGAGCAGATACTGGTCGGATTACCCGACCATTATTTGTTCTGTTTTGCGGGTGTGCACACGGCCGCAGGGGGACGGCTTTCCTCTGCTCTTTGCGGAGAAAAGCCCTCCTCCTTCGCATAGATTTATTTATATTCCATCCGAAAACCGTGCGGAAGAATGAACATGTTCTATGTTTTTTGGACCGCCAGTGGTTTAAAGAACCGTCTGGCGGAAATTCTGTACAGTGAGGAAAAAGGTCAGTGTAAAAGTTTGTCAGCCGGTTTGCAGGCGGCTTTCAAAACCGAAAAACGTCTGCAAAACTGTGCAGTGGGGGCAAGCCCTAAATCTAATGGCAACTATTTAGCTTCTTCTGGATCTCTTTGCAGTATTTGAAACTTTAGATCACCAAATTATCCACAGTAGGCTTAGTTCCATTAACTTTAAAGGAGTTTTCTCATTACAAAGATTAGCTTTCAGCATGAAAGCGCGGTTAAATGAAGACTTTTTCTAAATATATTGGTCAATAGATTTTACTTTATTCATGCGATAAGAGACATTTTATGTGCTCTAAGTGAACACAGGTTTCTGTGGTTACCTGGTTACCTGAACATAGCTTTGCTATATGATTAGAGCAGGGAGTTACATCAGCCCACAGCCAGACTGAGTTGTGGAGCAAACTAATTATCTCTGACAGGATTACAGATAAACCATTATTTTCAGTCCTCACAGCACTTGTACCTTGTGTTTACTGAAACGTTGGTCAGTTTAACAACTCAGCTACTTACAGAGATACTAGAAATACTAATCACTGCTATATAACCACCCACAGCCTGAGCGTAAAACTGCTTGGGACTCGGTGAAACAGCCTAGTGTGAGAACTCCTTTAAGGACCCTGGTTGTATCTTGGTTTTTGTCTTTCCTCTCTGGCCACCCATTTAGCATTTCATTCACCAATTTTACTTTTTCTCCTCTTGCTGTTGAGGCTCCTCAGATTAGTCCTAGGATGTCTCCTCTTTTCCCTCTCCATATCTCCCATAGAACACACTATAAGCGGACTTGGCTTTCAGCACTATATCTATCCTGATGACACTCAATTATACACCTGTTCCAATGACATCACCTCTTTCTCTATCGAAAACTAAGTTTTAGAGTGGGGTACTACCATAATTCCTAGGCAGCAGCTTGGGTATCTTTAAAGAGAACCTGTCACATAGGTTATGCCCTCCTTTCTGAAGGCAGCACAAGGTAGTGTCAGACCTGCTGTTCCCAGCACTGTGCCCTTTATTCTGTAAGATGCTATAGTTTTCAAGTAATTAATGCTCAAATCTGCAGTTTTCAGCCAGAAAAAGTCATTTAAAGAGTCAGTTTTTTCAAACTGGATAGTCACGCCCACCTCAACTTAAAAACCTATTACTTTGAATAGGTAGAAACCTGTGAATAACTGCCAGGTGGGTGTGGCTAGCTTTTGGTGGGTGGGGCTAACACCTGTTCATGAATAAGATTTGAGCATTAAATGCTCTAAAACGACAGCATCTTATAGACTAAGGGACACAGCGCTGGAAACGGCATGTCTGACACTAGCTTGTCCTGTCCTCAGCAAGGGGGCATAACCTATGTGACAGGTTCCCTTTAAGTTATTCTATACAGTATATAATAAATACCTTGGCCACTTTTGTCATCTGTTCCTCAAAAACCTCTCCAGAGTCTGCCCTATTCTCACTGTGGAAAAAAAAGAAAAAACTCTCACTGTTGCCTTTATATATTCTCATTTTAACTATTATAACTATTTATTAATTGTTTACTATAATCTTTAATAAGTTTTCCTTTCTTTAAAATCTCCCCTCTCCAGTCTATCCTGAATTCAGCAGCCAGGCTCATCTTTCTCTCCAGCTGCTACACAGATGCCTCTACCCTGTTTCAGTCACTGTGTCTGCTGTGGTTTCTCAACCATAAAGCTTTCCATAGTTCTGTACCTCACTTCTCTCGGTCTATCACCCCACCTGGACTCTTAAGTTCTTCTGATGAACTTGGATTAAATTCCTTCATCAGAACCTACCACTCCCACCTCCAAGACTTCACATGTGCTGGATCAGTTCTCTAGAATGTGCTAACCCATACAAATAGACTCATTCACAACATTCAGAATTTTAAGTGTGCCCTAAAAGTGGATCATCCTCAACAGGTCTATCAAGATTCCTTTTTATAATCCCCTCCTTCAGTCATCCACATTTCTGACACTCCATGTGCTCAGACACTCATATGTGCTTATCAGTATCAAGATATATTGTCTAGGTGGCAGATTCATCAACTCTATGTGTACTACACTGTATATTTATGGAACATGGTTGGATCACTGCCCAAATTAAGCATTTCTCACCTTTTATCTCATGCCTGTTTCCACAAAGATTATTAGATCTTGCAAGTCGACTGTGCATGCGAGTCAGAAGGGTAGCGATTGCAGCCGTCCTTTCCATTCACTTCTATGGAAGCTTCTGAACGAAGCCAAGTGCATATACTCTTCATGTTTACCATATTTCTGCAGTGGTCCATTGTTTGCATTGGTTTCTGTTGAGCACTGCAGTCTTTTCCCATACTCCAAACATAAAAAAAAATACCAATAGGTCAATTATCTTCCTAAAAATTTCCATAGTGTGTATCTGAAATTTGCAAAATAGGTGGAGTCCCTCTAGCCAGTCACCTATTTATAATATGTCCATATACTGTACAAGAACCTTCCAAAAACATACATAACGTGTATTTTTTTTTAGGATGGAATGCCTTAATTTCTGCTTTATTTTTATAGCAGGTGATCTAATTTCTTGGATGTTTCTAAAATATCAGTTCCATCTCTTGTTTACATACAGTATCTTAAAAAAAAAAAACCATGAAGGTGCATCACGGTTTGTGCTGCTGGTGGGGTACAGATTTTCCTATCGTTTCTAAATTTTAACGTTTCTGTTCTGCTTTGGGGTTAATTAGTGTAACAGGTAATAGAATTAATGCATTTGAATTTTTAATGTGTTATCTTGTTCTTTATAATTGTATTAGTTATGGTCCTAACAGCTGTTTAAATGGTGTAATACAACTAAAAGTATGATGCCGTGTTTGGTAAACAATGGATGGTAGGAACACAGCCCCTTTCAACAGCTGAGTGGTGGGGAATGCTGGGAGTTGGATCAACACCAAGGACGACGTTCATTAACGTTGGTGCAGACAGGCCAGTTCTAAATAGCTTTAAAGAGTACCTATCACCTCAAGGGAAACCACATGAAATAACAGGAGACTAAAATACAAACACTTCCTTAAATATGCTTCATTAGGGAAAGCAAAGCATTTCACCTGTAATTCTGTTTTAAAAAAAAAGCGCTGGCCCTTTAAAGAGAACCTGTCGAATAGTTTTCGCCCCCCCCCCCCTGGCTGAGGACAGAACAAGCTAGTGTCAGACATGCTGTTTCCAGCACTGTGTCCCTTATTCTGTAAGATGCTGTAGTTTTCTTGTATTTAATGCTCAAATCTGCAGTTTTCAGCCAGAAGAGTCATTTGAAGAGTCCTTCAGAGTGTCAGTTTTTTTTCAAACCCGGCCAATCGGAGGCTAGCCCCGCCCACCTCAACTGACAAACCTATTACTTTGAATAGGTAGAAACATGTGAATAACTAAGTGGGCGGAGCTAGCCTTTGGTGGGTGGAGCTAACACCTGCTCATGAATAAGATTTAAGGGGTAAATGCTCTAAAACTGCTGCATCTTACAGTATAAGGGGTACAGCCCTAGGAACAGCAGGTCTGTCACTAGCTTGTGCTGCCCTCAGCAAGGGGGGCACAACCTGTGTGACAGGTTCCCTTTAAGACCGCTCTGAAGTCTGCCTAGTCGGCACATTATCAATCTCCTGCCTCTGAGCTGGGAGAGTACACTGTACAGGGTGGAGCATGTAAGTCTACATTATGGGAACACTGATTTTATCTGGGCTGCTATGTCTGTGATGGATATAACACTAGCAGCAGTGTAATGTAGATACCTATAAACCCTGTCGCACTATATCCTCAGTGTGCTGTGCCTGTTGTACTGTAGCAGCTATGTCCTCAGCTCCCCCTGCACAGGTGGTATAGCTCAACATAAAGAACCTTCCTACATACAGAGCTCTTCTTAGAAAGTAAAAGCAAAATCTGCATTGCTAATGACATGTATTGGAAAAAAGTCTTATAATTTCTTATAATTGTGTGGAGGTGATAGGTGCTCTTTAAGGTAGTGTAGAATACATCAGAATGTATGAGCCTATTCTTTTGCATGCATATAGGTGTATTGTAGTGCCAATGCAACAAGTCTGGCTGTAAGTGATAATGTAGTGCTTAAGTTTTCTATTAATGGGGAAACTAAACAAAATAAAAAAATTTGTGCAATTTATACTGTGTGTTCTCGTCAACAAAATATAGTTAGAATTGTACAGTTAATTACAGAGGTTTATAATGTAAATTTTATATTTACTTCTATAAATAGTTATTGTTTAATAATTCACTTAGAATAATCAATTGTTACTATAAAGTAACATTTTGTACTTTTTGAGCCTTGTCATATATCAGAATCGGGACAGCTAAATTGCACTTGGGGAAAGGGCTAAAAAAATTTCCCTTTACACTCCCTCATTAACGGTGATGTGATACGTCACAATGTATCACATCACCATTAATCAGTTCCTGACCAGATTGCTTACCCGCCTTCTTGATCAATCATTTTCTTTATTACCCGTGGGTTTGAACGCTCTAACACTTGGTTATTCTACTAATATTTGTCTTTTTTTTTTTTTTTTTTAGTGCTATTTTTATGTAATTTTACATTGTGTTTTTTTTTATAATACGGCCAGTCCTTGGCAGGGAATAAAATAAGTTTTGTAGGTTTGTTCTGGCTTTCATACAAATTAAGCTCAAGAACAAGTAAAAAGAAAAAAATTTTTTAGCCAAAAATGTTTATACGTGAAGCTTTTAGGCCCAGGTTGGCTTTATTCTGGTCTTGTCTGTGGCACATGTACTAGTGACTGCAGTGTAAAGCAGGTAACACCGCTAAAGGAATGCGGGAGAATCAAGGCTGTAAATGGAAGAAGGCGTCCTCTGTATTTTTGGACCTACAACATTGCTGTTGCACATTCTATACTCCATAATGCTAGATTAATCAGATTGGTACATATATACAACACTGGAGGGTAAACACTCTGTGGGTAAAAAAAAGATCTACCCATAACCAGTGTTCAATATATGTCCTAAGTACTATCATGGCACCCTAGATATCCTTCAAAATTAAGCACTGTAGCTGCAATAAACTGTGCCAAAGTGTGTTTGCACAAACCTCCGGTGTAACGTGGCTGTGTCTTTGGTGGACGGTGCACGTGACCACAATCCGCATCCCTTCCCCATTCATTGCACTTCGCGCCCCAGGTGGTCGCCCGTCCTGCCCTTCCCAAGAATAGGCTCTGATCAGAATGTTGACTGAAATATTAATTATAAAAAAAAAAGTATTTTATCATAAAGATCTTTTTAAAAACCCACTTGGCAAGTTCTGAATAAATGTCTCTGTTCACTTCTTGTCTAATAGTCAGAGATGTGATTCTCTGTAAATGGAGTTGTCTGCTTTCAAGGACCCAAGATGTCCATATGTTACATAGATAACCAGTGTTACATAGATAACCAGTGAATGCTTTGTTTTCCCAACGTTATCTATTGTTGGGGTTTTCTGGTTTGTGTGTGTGTGTGTATATATGTATGTGTGTGTGTATATGTGTGTGTGTGTATATGTGTGTGTATGTATGTATGTATATATATTATATATATAACATTCACCTACAGGGAGCGAACATCGTACCACTTTAACTTTTGTCCTTAAATTCTAGAAACCAAGTAACAGGAAAATGAACCTGTCGGGCTATGGGGTTGAACTTGCTATTAAGGACACAGAATACAAAGCAGTGGATGATACTCAAGTTGAAGGTACTTTTTATGTACAGTATATAAAACTGATAGTCGTTGTCATAATTCTGAAATAGAAAGTGGTTTTAACAGTCAGTCCATTTATTTGTAAGTAGTTTTCTATTACATTAAGACGGTTTACGAAACTTGTCATGATTACTTTTTATTTTAAAGTGGTCAACTGATCATCTTCTATTGGCCTTTTTGATTTCAGTATTTACAACACAAAGGTTTTATTTCCAGTGTGATTTATTTTACGTTTGGCACAGAAATATTTCAGCAGGGTAATTAAACATTTGTTGCCAAGTTCCATAAAAGGTGATCAGTGAGGGTCCTAGCAATGGGACAGCCTTTGATATACTTATTTTCAAGGGACTCTTCTAACATACAGGAACAACATCATAAGTCAAAGCTAGGTTGGCACTCATAGTCATACTATACAAACTGTCTCTCTTCCAGAAAGGAGGAAAACTATCTTGCTAATGTCTTCTGTTGTTGGTAATAACTGTCTAAGTCAACAAACCTTGCAAAACGAATTTTCATGTTATCCAAGCCAGATACTAATCTGTACAGTGAGCAGAAGTTGCTTCTGAAAGTACAGTGTTTTTTTCTTCAGTGAAAAAGCAAAGCATTAGTCTTGCAGATATAATACCTTTTAATTGCTAACAAAAATAAAAGATGTTCGATAGCAAGCTTTCAAGACTACTCAAGTTCCTTCATCAGGCATGATACAAAAATGTATAGAATCACCTTTACATACACAACAGAGCAGAGATGTCATGTGATAGAGATATCTTAAAAAAAAAAAAAAAATCAGAACAACCGAATAAGTTGGCTATGTCTACACTGCATCGGCCAAAAAATGGGCAAAAATCAACCGTTTTTTTTTCTGATGCACGACCGCGATTTTTGTCACGTTTTGCTCAAAACTGCGTTCGGTTCTCTTTTTTTTTTTTTTTGTTACTGTCGCCCGTACAAATGATTGTATGGGAAAACAATGAAAAAACTCAAAGCGCATATTATACAACATGCTGTAAAATATGCCGGTGCCAAAAGACGAGCGGAGAAAAAACAACCTGTGTAGACTGCAGGTCGTGTTTTTCTATTATTGTCTATGTCTAAATCCTTAACTAGGTCAGAAATTAGCAGTGTAAAAATTTATGTTCAGTCCTGGACCAGACACCTTAGATGTGAAAGTATGCAATAAATTGCTTGGTCAGTCCAGTGTTCATTGTGTCAGAATGGTCATAAATTTGTGTTACCAGACCCTCCTGAGTCTTTGGGATCAGAAATTGCCTTATAATATAACATAATAATATATACTATATATAATAGTATTTTTCAGTGTCTCCTGGGCTATAGAAATTCAGAATCCATGATGGCTAAAGTGATGCCATTAGGAAGGGGACCTAGTGGCACAATCCTAGCCACCATGTATGTTAAATCTCTATATTCCAGAGTACCAAATGAGGATGGACGTGTGTACCTTGAGGCTACTGGAATTTCTGAGTTTGTAATACATCTCACTAGGTTTATCCTGGCTCACAATTATTTCACAAGTTTGCTATATACATCAGAGAAAGCCCACAGCATATATTTTAATGTATCCATAGGGATTTTTTCATAGTGTATTCCTCTTAGCAAATAGCACAATAGACTACAATAATCTATGCAAATGCATTCAGTAGGAGAAAGCAGAAATCCTGGATTGTACCGTTTTTGTACAATCTTAGTCAATGGATAATCTGTGCCCCTTAATGCCCATACAATAACATATGCTGGCGCCATCCATCAGAGATCTGTGTTGAGTAATACTTCCAAATTATATGTTTGACCAAACTCTTAGATGTGATTTAAACAACGCTTTTAAAATAGAAGTCGGCTACCAAATCTTTTTTTTTATTTTTTTAAAACAACTTATCCTTGGAATTAGACCAAGAGTTCTCGCATCTAGTAGAAGTCTTACTGCTCAGTTCAGGAAAACCACAGCCGCACCAGAACTTGTAGCAGCATTATTTACACTACATGGTAAATGGAAAAATGTTAAGACATAAAAAAGGTGTAATTTTCTTTTTTCTCTAATTGTCCCCCAGAAAGAGGTAATTAACGTTAATCCATAAATTGTATGTACCCCAAAATGAGAACGTTTTAGGGTCTTAAAGGACTTTTGTAGCGATATCACTGATAACACCCAGCGGTTAGAGCATGGGATGGTACCGGCACCATCCTGTGCTGTTTAACCATTTAGATGCCGCAACAGACATGGCCGCGGCATCTAAATGAATGAGAAATGGTGCTGCGCACAGCGAAATCGCTGGGTTCCAATCAGTTAACAAGACAGCTGGAAGCCTTGTGAAGGATTCCATCGCTGCCATGTTTTCTGTTTTACTACTTCCTGCTGAAAAAAAATGTGAAAAGAATCGCTAATATTTTAAACTTACTGTACCTTGATACCATATGCTAATTTTTTTTTCTTTTTAAGATTAAAGCATTAAGGGGGTTGTTTAAGAAAAACAACATAACAGTGGGCTGGGGATGGGAACAAATAGAAAAACATAAGACTCGCCTTTCCTGCTGGCACGGTTGCAGTGCTGAACTCCGGTCCTGGGGCACCTGTTTATTTCATCAGTCACTAGCAAGTGATCCGGCAGCCAATCACAGGCCTTAGTAGTCACGTGACATTTGAAACTGAAGAGGCCTATGAGACCTCTGACAGTCTGGGCCATGCAAGGTCATGTGAACAGTGAAGTGGATGCTATCGTCAGGGAGTAGCAGGTCTGGAACTCAGTGCTAGAACGGAGCTAGTTGGAAAGGTTAGCCTTTTTTATCTTATTTTTTTCTGTTTTATCCCAATAAAATGTTTTTTTCTTTAAAACGGACAGCTCATTTAATTGTATGAGACAGTTCAAAAATAATTGTGTCATACAATAATTAGAGCTTTATTTTTATTATATATATATATTTTTTTATATATTATATATATTATATATATTATATATAATATATATATATAAAAAAGGCTTTATTTATATATTAAAAACTATAGCAAACCTCTTTAAGACATGAAATAATTGTTGTGTACACATAGTAGGCTTAGTGAATATCTTATAAAAATCATAATTGCAAATCGAGACATCGGCAAGCAGAGGATGAATACGTAACTGCTTTAACTGTTGTTTGCAAAATCATTTTCCCTTTTTAAAATACATTTCTCTTAGCCATAGTCACCACTATTCATGAATAAAAATTTTAATATATATTAATCATTTCTTTTCTAAGCCTTTTTTTCCATGTAGCTCTTATATATACAGTAACTAAAAACTAATTGCCTTTGCCATTGCATTCAGTTAATAAGCTAGTGGCTAGAATAAATATTAATATGGAAAATTCCACCTCTCGTTCATGCTTTAGAAGCTCTTGCCCTGCCTATGTATTGTTGTTTTGGGACTTTCAATGACCTTTTATGTACAAGCAATTTTCAGTTACAGTTTTTCTCTAATAATGTGGTGTGTCCGAAATTCTTACAGACCAAAACCAAAGATTGCAGTAAATCAGATGTAAATTACTTTCTGCCTCGCAAAGCACTAGATCAAATCGAAATGCTCATGTTTTGTCTACTAGAAGAGAGTAGTCAGCCCTTTGGAAAGGACACAGAAGGACACCGAATTCTTGACACATTAGGCTTCCCAGTTACTGTAATTATGTTCACTGTGCTTTGTTCTGACAAGTTTCTCTACGCTGTGTACGGACATTTCATTCCGAATGCTAACCTCTTGCTTCATGATCTTTTCCACATAATCATGTGCACTCTCTCATCCTTAGTATTCATTTTCTGTTTAGTGTCTTTGTGCCAAGATTCTTTGCAGCGTTGCCCTTTTCAGATGGGTAGGCATTTGTATGTTCTGCTACCCTCTGGTGAAGCTCCTTAAAACTTTTTAATAAGATGTTTTGTTAACTGAACTAAAAGTCTTGTTATAAGCAACTCTCTGCATTGCATTTTCTGCCTTGTCTTTACTATGCACATTACTTTTTGAAAATCATGACCAATCTGATTAATTTAAAGTGAGCCTGTAAAGTGGTGTATGTTGTCCAATCTTAAAGCAGCATATGAAAAGGGGTAGAACCTGATCTTGGTGATTTAGATAATTTTATATGATTTAAAAACAAGATAATTGATTGAAAAAAGCAGAAAAACATTACGGATGGTATGCCTAGGAGAAACCGTAAAGCTGATTGTACACCAGAGAGCGGTCTTCTGTCTCTTCCAACTCCACCCATAAACGTGCATGAATGGCTTGGCCAGGGGGCATAGCTACAGGGGATCCAGAGGTAGCAGACGCTACCGGGCCCTGCAGTCTGACGGGGCCCAAAAGCCCTTTTGTAACATAAGATGACACCAGTACTGTAAATGGCACATGGTATTTGGGAGGCCCATGTTTCACTTTTTGCACCAGTGCCCAGAAGCTTCAAGTTACACCCCTGGGCTTGGCCAACCATGCATGTGTTCTGAATAGAGAGTAAGCAATTCAACAAGAAAGCACTCCAGCACTCGTGCTCGGGATAAAGTGAAAAATGCTTAAAAGTGCACGTTATGACTAAGAGCCGATCATCAGGCTCGAAACATGTCAGTGTTCAGCTCAATTTTTGCTTTTATGTGATGATTTTAAATATCTACTAATAAAAGTGCGTTTTTAAGCATTTTTCACTTTATCCCGAGCACGAGTGCTGGAGTGCTTTCTTGTTGAATTGCCTACTGCTTCTGGAGTATCTACAGCCGGGTACCTTATTTGCACCATGTGTGGACGGATCTGATGCGGATTCCTAATGAAGCCTTACTACCGGTGAGCATTTACCTGAATCTTTTTTGTATGTTTACTGAATAGAGAGTAAGTCAAAGACCGAGATCTCTTTATCCTCTAAGAATAGAAGGATCAGACCTGCTTAAACCCCGATTCTTCTGTCTCCCTGCCATCTCCATAAATATTATTAAATATATAATGGTCCCTACTTTTGTTATTTCTCTGCGTCTCTAGGACAAGCGGAGTATAATTTCCAAGTCCCAATATCACAGTATTGAGTATATAGGTGCTGGATCAAAAATCTTTCTAACAAGCAATAGGTCAAAATCTATTATGTAATCTTCTTTGAAAAAAAAAAAAAACTTTAATACAGTGCAGATATTTGCACAGAATTAAAAGTATTTTATAAAGAACATTACATAATATATTTTGACCTATTGCTTGGTTTACATTGTGTCGGAGAAGCAAAGAGGAGCTTCTATATAGGTCCTAGGTGGATGTCTTGATAACATCTAGGTAGTGTTTTGCAAATTAGAAGTCAAAAATCTTTCTAGGGATTCAAATCTTTAAAAAGATGGCTTATTAGTACAAAAATATAAATAAATGAACACAGGTTAAAATTTGATCTACATTTGTGTTCATTACTTTTCATAATTTATATTATGTTGTTTGAAGAAAAGTGCTCCCTTTCTTTTGCGTTGGGGGAATTTCCCCGGTATTGGGAACCTATTATTATGTTAAAGGGTGTTAATCAATGTTAATTTAAAGAATATTGTTCTTATTACTCAACAATGAATTATACTGGCACTTTCGTTAAGAACTGGCTTTTAGTTAGAATCTCTATTGGCATGCTCAGAAACCTAGGTCTGGCTATCTTTCCATCATTTCCCTATTTGTATGAGATGCTGTGGATCTACAGATACTTATTCTTATAATGTTGCCCTCAAGCGTGGATCTCTGGTAATGAGGCTGCTGAATGAGGAAGCACATATTTTGTCTCCGCTCCCTTATCCATTAATGTAGGATTCATCCATAGAAAAGTTTACACACATAGGGGCAGTCCATGTGGGTTCCTTGGAGTTTCAAAGCCTAATATGAGTTTGCTGAAAGAGGTATTCTTAAAAGGTACTAAAATCTAGGCAAGCGAGGTGGACAATGTACTTTTGTCATGTAAATGATGGCACTAGGGCTTCCTGTTGCGGTTGATTAGGAGTGTGGTGGTTCAAGCAGCAACTAAAAGATATTTAGTTTGTATATCCACAATGGGGCCCTCTTCTTCTGTGCATTCACTTGGATTTGGAATGAGCCATAATATTTGGTACCACTCATGGACAAACACGGGGCTTTTTCCTGAAAAAATGCGAGGACAGTGTTTTTCTTCTGAAAGTGATTTATCTTACATTTTTTAACCAAAAAAAAAAAAAGAAAACCAGGCACCACATATGACATATAAGTGGCATGCTTTCCAGGTATGACCAATAAATGAATAAACAGTAACCACAAGCAGAAAAAAGTAGTCACACTTATGGAACTTCTCCTAAATAGGACTGCATTTTACTTCTTGTGGTTATCTCAGATTTTTAACACTATGCATGGACAGAATGCTATTATAGCACATAATCTGCACAATAAATATCTACTACTGCTATAGTAATTGCCTAATTGTCTATTGCTACTAAATAATGTTGTTTTCTGATTTGTAAATGCAGCTATCAATTCTACGGATAAGTCATTTGATGGAATCGCTGAAGATGTCCAAGGATTTTACTTTGACAAACTGATGTAAGTTTACAAACTGGCAATTCTATCCGGATGTACACTAGGAACTATTATAAAACAACAAATGTGTGATTGACTGGTCTAAGATGTTGTTTTTTTTATCTATGTTTTTTAACCCTGTACTTTAGAAATCAGAATGTACAAGTTACATTTGACAGGCACATGTCAGACTCTTGCTGGATTTAGCATAATCGATGTATTGTAGCTCAAGCATTTGTGGTTCCAATATCAGGCAGATGGAATAGTCCACCTTAAGCAGACCAAGTACTTGCAGACACATATTCAGGCCTTAAAGGGGATGTATCGCTTCCTCAGTTAGCCTGTTTCAGTGCTCTCACAGCCTCTCCGTTACAGAAATTCAGGGGCGTTTCTTCCCCTCCCAGCTGGGTGACATCATCTCCCCTTCACTGTTCATACTGGCTCCGTGTGTCCCCCCCCCCCCTCCCTCCTCCACATGTCACTGTGTCTCTCCCTATGCAGAGTATGTAAGAGCTGTTTACACATCACAGGCTTGCATTTATGTTACAATTAAATCCAGTCTTGTATAAACTCCTCCAGAGCTGTGCAAAGTGAAATGCTCTCGGCACCTAATGCTCCTTCTATGTTTAGGCACAGTCGCATAGTTGTGCCGTTTTCTGATTATGGAAGCCCTGCAGTGTTATTTTGTTTCTTCTGGCTGTGCAGAGTGAAAATGTGCCGGTCCTTTACTTTGAGTGAGAGGCAGGAATGCAAGCTTTGTGAATACAGCCGACCGGGGCCTGAACAGAATGTAAATGAGCTCTCGGCTAGTGAAATGCAAGGAGGAGGGATCCGACCAGGACTGGAGATCAGTGTAAGCAGAAACAGAAGATAAGGAAAACTGTGAATACAAGACAGCTTTGCTAATGACATCTAATTGCAAAGTTACTTGTTTTCACTGTCCCCTTATTCTGAAGACCATTTAATGAAATGATACAACCCCTTTAAGTCTTGATGTTTGTAAAGCTTTCAAGTCAAAAAACCCTTTTCTGTACTATAAAAATCCACTCTAAAATGTTTGAATGCTTTCTATATTATTTTTGCTCAAGAGGTGTGAAGACACTGCACATGGACAGTATTAGACACATTTTAAGAAATCGGAGTATATCCATGTTTTTTTTTGTGTGTGTCTGAACATAATCTGTAATTTGAAATATTTTACGACCCCCCCCCCCCTTTACAAATTTAGTAACCTATAAAAACAGTGAGGCCAAATAGTCGTCATGAATTTAAATGCAGTGGCCAGCTCATCCTCGTATTTCCATGTGCACGGAAAATCCATTCCAAGTAACAGGAGGGATGATGCAATAACAAGAAAAGGAAAAGGGGATGCAGTTTGAATAAAATATTGTCGAGTTGAAATATTTAAGGAACCTATGTTAAAATGATATCTGTAAAATTGTGGTGGTAGGTGGGTATTGTTTGACATGTTCACCCATATCCTCTGCTGCGTAGAAGGCTTTACATGCTTAAATCTCTAAAGGCAGATTCTCTCTCGACGGCAAACTGTGCAGGCTGGTGCAAGCAATTATTTATATAGAGAACACTGCTGTTTAGGGCAAATTATAACACATGAAACATTTAAAGCGGTGTTCTCATTTCCTTATTTCTGGGTCTTTGAGTATGTTTGGTTGTATTTGGAACACCCCTAGAAATTAACAGGGAGTAAGGTCATCTGCTCTATCTTCACAGTGAGCTCATATTATAATACGAGCCTGCTGCAGACATAGAAATAAGGAGAGGAGAACACCTCCTTAAGAAATTTCAGCAACTATATATGCTTTGCTATTTGAACTTTTGTAGTAATTCAGTATAGACACACCACTGTAGCAGCATGCTAGATTTCACATCCATCAGCTTGAGTGTTCTTCTATTAACATTAGTATAGTAGCATCTTAAAGGGATTATCCAACTTTTAAATTAAATTTAAACTCCCATCAAACATGATAAAATAAGAAAACTACAATCTCCTCTCCAGTTGCCCAGCAATCCAGCATAGACGCTCTAGCAGACATTATATTCTTTGTTTACTAGAAGCTGGTTTGTGACTGCTGTAACTTATTATGGCCCTCAGCCATCATGTGCCGTACTACTGGCATCATGGCTCCCATCATGGATCTGTGATGTCGACTGATTAGCATTAAAAAACCTTTTTAAAGTATTCAACTATTCACTAGTAAATAAAAAGCAAATTTTTTATTTTTTTTATTTTGCAGTACCATTAGTTCCAGTGCGCTGTACATTTGAGGGGGGTTACATACATAGCATATCAAACAAAGTGCAGTGGCAACAATAACCAAAAAACTGGTACTGAGGGTGAGAGAACCCTGCCTGCAAAGGCTTCCAATTTACAAGGAAGGAGGAAAGAGGCAGAAGGTGAGAGGTACACATATTTGTGAGGGTGGTGTAGTGGCAGCAGGGTTATTGTAGCTTAGGCCGTGTTCACACGGCTTATTTCGGCGCGGATTGGAGCCGTACTGCGCGCCGGATTTGCGCTCCAGTACGGCTCCAATCCGTCGCAGTCATTACGGTAATCCACAGTTCTCATAGAGAACAGTGGATTCCGTCGCTCCTCCCCGCTCGGCCAATCCGCCGGGCGGGGAGAAAGTGACAGGCACATTATCCAGGCGCAATACGCGCCGTGGATAATGCAAGTCTATGGGGCCAACGAGCAGCGCCGCCGCCGCGCCCCCGGCCCCGCCCCTTATTCAAGCCGTATTGCGGGCGGGATCCGGCCCGCAATTACGGCTTGAATAAGCCGTGTGAACACGGCCTTATAGGCTATCCTTAACTGATGGGTTTTCAGGTTGCTTTTGAGGCTAGTGAAAATGGAGGAGAGTCTGATGTGTTGGGGTTTTGCGTTTCACAGAATGGGAGAACAGGAGAAATCTTGGAGGCGGTTGTGTAAGGAGTTGACACTGGGAGAGCAGAGAAAAAGGTCCTGTGAGGAGCAGAGATTTCATAAGGGGAGTTATCTGGAGATTAGGGCAGAGATGTATGGAGGAGACAGGTTATGGAGAGCGTTGTAGATCATGGTTAGTAACTTGAACTAAATTTGCTGTGCCGTGGGTATCCAGTGAAGGAACTGGCAGACGAGGAGCGAGGAGACTCATGGATAAGATGGGCAGAAGAGTTTAGGATGGTTTGAAGTTGAGCAAGAGTGCTAGATGGAAGGCTGCAGAGAAGGATGTTGCAGTAGTCAAGGAGGAGAGGACAAGGGCATGAACCAGCATTTTTGTACTATTGGAATTAAGGAATGAGTGGATACTTGAGATATTTTTCAGGTGAGGTTTTGAATTTGTGATCAAAAGATCAGGTGGGGGGATAGAGTGGGATGGGGAAAGATGTTAAATTCAGTTTTCTCCACATTTAGTGTTAGGAGGCATGAAGAGAAAGACGATATGAGCGGTTGATCATGGAGAGAAGAGAGTTAATGTGTGGGCTGGAGATGTACAGTTGGCTGTCATCAGCATACAAGTGCTATTGAAAGCCATGTGTGCCATGAGCTGACCCAAGCAAAGAGTGTAGATAGAGAAGAGTAGAGTACCGAGTACTGACCCCTGGAGGACACCAACAGGGAGGGGGCAATATTGAACGTCCAATCACAGAAGAATGAGGAGATCCTGAAAAGGGCTAAGTCAGTGATGCAGAGGGATGACCAGATTTGTAGCCTGAGAGTGTGGTTGACCGTGTCGGAGGCCGAGGACATATCTAAGAGGAGAAGCACAGAGTAGGAGCAGGAGGCTTTAGCAGTCACTAGGTTGTTGGTGACCTCAATTGGGTCAGTTTTGGTAGAGTGGTAGGATCGGAAACCAGATTGCAGTTGCTCAAAAAGAGAGTTGGATGAGAGGACTATTCAAGATAGACATGCTGTTTGAGGAGTTTATCAATGGAAGCAATGAGATGGGGCGATAGTTGGTCAGAGAGGAGGGGTCAAGAGATGGTTTCTTAAGGACTGATGTGATGTTAGCATGTTTAAAGGAGAAGGGAAGATGCCAGAGGTTAACAATAGGTGGAAACGATAGGTGAGTGCTGGGATGATAACAGCACTAAGGTCTAGGATCAGGTGGGATGCTTGACAAAGGGGGCAGTTGCTCTTGAAATGTAGCATCAGGTGTGCAATCCACCGCAGGCTGTACTCGATTTTCTCTAGGTGTAACTACTAGCAGTGGATGGTGCAGGACTTTTGGAATTATATGGATCGAACATAACCTGTATATGCCTATATGTTCACAATGTATGGCAACTACTAACTGCAAGTAAAACGTTCTTTACCATTTTGCACTATGTGTGGTTTTTGAATAAATAAGAAATGATCTGCAAAAATTAAAAAAGCTTGCTAGTTTGATTATGCTTACTATGAATGGAGTTTGAGAAATACTCCACAGCAGACTATGCGATAGTTGTGCCAATATGGGAATATACTGCATTGACCATCAGTATACAATAAGATGGCAATGGCTCAAAATTATAGTTAGGTTGGATTTGGAGAGTGTGGAGGAAAGCTTGTCATCGGTAACAGTGGAGAAACAGGATAGTGCAGGTATAATGGCTGGCAGTAGGGACTGTGAGGTGAAGCTTCCTCTGATGAGGTTGATCTTGTTGAGGAAATGAGTGGCGAAATCATCTCCTGAGAGGGGGAGGGGATGCTGTGAGATGGAGGAAAGAGTTGATGTTAACTAGGTTTGTGAGATAGTGATAGTGGTAAAGTAATCCTGTTTGTCAGAGGTGAGTGTAGACTTAAATTTGAAGGGTGACTGTATGAGGTGAGGTAGTCAGTGGAGAGGGTTTTCTTCCAGCGGCATTCAACAACTCTGATAGCTCTCCTCAGCTTTTTGGTCAGATCGGTGTGCAGGGTTGTCTGTTGATTTTGCGGATTCTGTTGTATGTGTTGGGTGGTGATTGTGTTGTAGAAAGCGGTGGCTGCCTTTGGGTCATCAAACAAGAATATAGGAGAGAGAAATACAAGAGAATCCGAGAAAGTGTGAGGGTTGAGGTGGAATGGGGACTAAAGAACAGGTTTTGGACAAGAGAAGGCAGGCACCTCCGCCATGCTTGTTACCGAGACGGGAAGCATGGGTAAATTGGAGGCCGACAAAAGAGAGCGCAGTAGGGGAGACTGTGTCAGAGGATGTCCGCCAACTTTCTTTCAGACCAAGGAAGAATAAGATACGTGAGATAAAGAGGTTGTCTATGTAGGAGAGTTTGTGGCATATAGACCTGGCGTTCCAGAGCGCTACAGAGAGAGGGGTAGCAGGGCTCAAGGGAATAGGTTTTGAGTTTAAGGGATTAAAAGAGTTTGTAGTGGTGGATCGGTTAGGAAAGGGAGATGCAATGGTGGAAATTTTGCTGAAGAGGCCCGAGATTAAAAGATATGTCCCTAGCAGCCAGAAGGAACAGAGAGAGGGGTAGCTTGTGGGAGTAGGATAGACTGTAATTTGGTTGGGTCCATTTAGTGCAGAAGGCAATAATAGTGGAAACCAGGTTGGTGGTGGTAGACAGATGAGAGGGTAGAATACATGGATATACAGAGAGCTCATTGCCCAACAGTGGGCTATGGGGTAGGGAATTCAATTTAGGAAAATGGAGGTTGAGATTATAGAAGACAGGAGAAGCATGGCGGCAGACTATGGTAAGTGATGAAGCTGTTAGTGGAAGAGAAAAACATAAGTAGGTGTTACCTTTTGCAATCCTTGTTCAATCCTGGTTTTAACTCATCCTAATACTTAGAAAACTGTCATGCTTTGAAAAGTGGAACCATCAGAGCAAGGCCGCTGAGGACCAGTAATGATAAATTTATACTGAATTAAAGCCTTAATCGGGCTACCAGGTGAGAACAAATAATGAGTTAAGTCAGCTTTATTAACCCCTTCACGACCTTAGACGTATGCATACATCCAGGTCGTTTGGGGGTTCACGCCCCTGGACGTATGCATAACTAAGAGAGACGCAGGAGGAGATCGCTCCTCCTGTGTCTCTGTCGGCGTCAGCAGCGCATGATCGTGCGGCTGCTGGGTGCTGACAGACAGCACGGAGGGCACAGAATGCCTTCCGGGTTGTCTGTGACGTCACGATGCCCGGCCGTGCCCTGTGGGCATGGCCCGGCATCGTGACTGTTGCCATAGGAACCAGTGCACAGCAACAAGCTGTGCATTGATTCCTATTGAATGAGAGATCTAAAGATCTCTCATTCAAATCCCCTACGGGGAAAAGTAAAATAAAAATGTGAAAAAGTTAAAAAAAAAAAAAAAAAAAAAAAAAAAAAAGGGAAAAAAGTGAAAAACAAGTAAAACACAAATACGAAAAATAAAATAAAAAACACGTACACCGCCCTTTTCCCCTTTACAAACGCCAATCGCCCCAAAAAAATAAATAAAGTACCCAAATTTGGTATCGCCGTGTGCGTAACGACCTGCCCTATAAATATGTCATGTTAATTTACCCGTACGGTGAACGCCGTAAAAAAAAAACAAAAAAACAATCACAGAATTAAGATTTTTGTTCATCCCGCAGCACATAAAATGGAATGAAAGTGATCAAAAACTCCTATAAACGCCAACGTTGTACCAATTAAAACTTCAGTTCATCCCGCAAAAAAAAAGTCCATTCACAGCTCTGTATACGGAAAAAATAAATAAGTTATGGCTCTCTATTCTTTTACACACTAAAAACACTTTTCTTTTTTTTTTAAAAGTGATAAAAAATTAAAAAACAATATAAATTGGGTATCGCCATAATCGTATCGGCCCACAGAGTAAAGCTAACTTATTACGGATACTGCACAGTGAGCGCTGTTAAAAATAAAAAACACTATTAGGATTGCAGTATTTTCTTCACTCTGCCTTCCAAAAAACGGATTTAAAACAGATCAAAAAGTCTTGTCCCCCCCGAAATGATACCAATAAAAATGTCAACTCAACCCGTAAAAAACAAGCCTGTACACAGCTCCATACACAGAAAAATAAAAAGTTATGGCTCTCAGACTATGGCGATGCAAAAATGTGTTTTTCTGTTTGAATAAAAGTATTTTTATTGTATAAAAGCAGTAAAAAATAAAAAAAATATATACAAATTGGGTATTGCTGTAATCGTATCGAACTGCTGAATAAAGCTAGCATGTCATATCTAACGCAGAGTGACCGCTATAAAAAAATAAAAATAAAAAACACTACCAGGATTGCTGTATTTTGTTCAAAACGCCTCACAAAAACCTTAATAAAAAGTGAACAAAGTGTTGTATGTACCCCATAATGGTACCAATAAAAGCATCAATTCACTCCGCAAAAAACAAGGCCTTACACAGCTCTGCACACAGCAAAATATAAAAGTTATGGCTGTCAGAATAGGACAACATAAAAACGCAATTTTTTATAGACCTTTTTCTATTGTGTAAAAGTAATAAAACACAAAAACTATATAAAATTTATACCATTGCATTTGTAGCGACCCCCATAGTAAAGTTATCACATCATTTACACTGCACGGCGAACGCTGTAAAATTGAAGCCCAAAAAACAATGGTTTTTCATGGCCCAATGCTAAAAAAAATGATGGAACACCTGTGTGCTCAAAATGCACAATACACCCCTATATGAGATCCTTGAGGGGTATTGAATCTAAAATGGGGCGACTTCTGTAAGATTTCACCTGTTCTGGTTTTTTGGTGGCAACCTGTTTTACCTGTTCTGGTTCTTTGCAAATGCAACATGGCCTCACCAAAATCTGCGTTCCAAAAGCCAAATAGCGCTCCCTCCCTTGTACGCCCTGCCGTGCGCCCAAACAGCAGTTTACACCCACATGTAAGGTATTGCCGAACTTGGAAAAAAATTGCTAAAAGTTTTGGGGTTCTTTTTTCCAGGATTCCTTGTAAATATGAAACATTTTAAGCTAAAATTGCAGATTGGAAAAAAATGTTTTTTAATTTTCACAGCCTAATGCTAAAAAAAAAATAAATTGTGAATCAACTGTGGGGTCGATATACTCACTACACACCTGTATATATACCTTAAGGGGTGTAGTTTCCAATATGGGGTCTTTTTAGGGGTGTTTATTAAGTTTTAGCACCTTAGGGTGTCCTCAAACCTGAAATGGCGCCTAAATAAAATTGCATTGAAAATGAGACCCCAGAGTCCAGTAGGTGATCCTCCTATTCTGGGGCTTATGGTTGAGCCAAATAATGCACTAGGGCCACACATGGGATATTTGCATTTACCTAGTCACATTTACCGTATTCCAGTGAATAATGGATAAATATTGAAAATCTGCAAAAATGGTGAAATTTTGAAATTTCACCTCCACTTTGCTTTAATTTCTGGGAAATACCTAAGGGGTTAACAAACTTCCTAAACACTGTTGTAAATACTTTAAGGGGTCTAGTTTCTTAGAAGGCATCATTTATGGGGGTATCTAACATACAGGCCCCTCAAAGCCACGTCAGAACTGGAATGGTCCCCAAAAAAATGTAGATTGCAAATTTTCTTGAAAATGTGAGAAATTACTACTATATTTCTAAGCCCTCTAATATCATTAAAAAAAGGACATTTAAAAAATGATGCCAATCTATAGTGGACATATGGTAGATGCTAGTTATAAACTATTTTATGGTGAATAATTATCTGCCTTGCACGCAGAAATTTTGGAACTTTCAAAATCACAGATTTTTCAAAATTTTCATGAAATGTTGATATTTTTCACAAAAAACAAGGATTGTATGGATAACATTTTCTTACTAACTTAAAGCACAATGTGTCACGAGAAAACAATCTCTGAATCACATGGAAGGTAAAAGTGTCAAAAAGTTATTCTCACATAAAGTGACACATGCCAGATTTAAAAAATAGGGCTGTCAGGAAGGCCCAAACTGGCTGGGTCCTTAAGGGGTTAACAAAGTGGGGTAGTAGGGGAAACAAGATTACAAGATACACTGCAGTGTTGAGTATGCACAGCAAGGAATGGTGATAGAGAAAGTAGAGTTGTTAGAACAGGTCATAAACCTACCAAAAGGATTACACAGGGAGAAATTACAAATTACAGAGTGGTTGCAATGATGGGAGCAGTAGTCTAGGAATACACATATCTGTGAAGGAGAGAAGAGGGGATGATACAATCAGGAAGGTGGTAATTCTATCGTGTTGCTTAATGATCCATTCTGGTTTTAATTCATCATAATTAGGAAACTGGCTTACTTTGAAAAGTTGCCCCTTCACCAGTAAATAAAAAGCAACATTTTGAACTTTAATGCATTAACAATAGCAATTAATACTGCAAAAAAAAAAAAAAAGATAAACTTTTAATCTTTTTAGTTGACAAAAAAGAAATGTGGCTTATGTAGTCTGTCTTCCTTTCTCCAATAATCTTGGGTTGATCATGTGCTGTAATGTATACAGTAAGTTCACTTTTGTTTTTGCTTTCATTTCAAGACAAATGTACCCTGATCTGAAAGACAATCTGGTTGAATTTCGAAAACATCTTATTGAAAGCACTAATGAGATGATACCGCTGAAAGTCTGGGAGTTGCAAGGTAAGGTCTATGTTCCACTCTAAAGAGCTTTGTCTAGCACTATAAATAGATATGGAAAGTGGAATCCGAATGGGAAAATGTTTACATGTCCAGTGTTCTCTGTCCCATGGTATTGATTACACAGACACCTTTTTTGTTTTTAAATTGATTACCTATAGTCCTATCATGATGAACATTGGTAATGACATTTGTAAATTGGTGTCCTTTCTCTGTGATCTAAACCGTTAAGAGTGTTTGTTTGTTTTACAGGTAAATGAATGTACATAGAAACATTCATTCCTGATAATCCCCTTGTATGAAGGGCCCTGCCGATGAGCAAACAGTTACTCATGCATTAGCCAATTGCATCTTTTATGCAGCCGTAAAAATCGTTATTCCTTGGCAGCACATCTGTCTTCTACACAACATGTAAATTATGAGCGACTGTGCTGCAATTTGGCAGTTTGATGGCCGCTTATATGGAGCGCTGATACACTTGCAATCATTCAATTATCAATCCGCACTCTAAACGGGCAGTTCAAGGCAGTATTTCTCAGCCTTCCAAGCCAAGTACCAGTTAGTGATGAGACGCTCCAACTGAGTACCACCCTTTGTTAGCGTTTCTTATTTCACGGTTTGCCATCCCCTTAAAACTGTTAGAGGGCAGGGTGCCAATATATCACAGTGAAATTGGTCTTGGTGTAATGGTTTATATTTAGAAACAGTATGGAGGTATTACTCCGTCACTTTGTGGTTGTGATATGTGGTCAATGCTGTGGTTGTTTTATTTGGTCTTTGTATAATGATATATTATTGATAATATTGGCCTTGGTATACTAGATTGTGCAGTTACAGTATGGTGATATGTGCTCCTTGTGCCTTTATGTGGTAACTGTATGACCATTATTTAGAGTGATCATATATAAAAACTTCTCTTATAGCCATTTGTAGGTATTTACTTGTATAATATTATTTTATATAAATACACCCTAACAGACCCTAGTTATGCAAGTGTGGTGTTGGGGCTGATTTGCTGGCGGAAACTGGGCATTGGGAGTTGTTGGAAACATGGCCTGATGGTAATGTCATGTGCTTGGGAAGGGCCTAGTGCACTGCTTTGCCCAAGGGCCCTTAACCCCTTTGCGCAAAAAGAGGTACCAGTATGTCCTGATTGCGAGTTATTTACCGCAATTGGACATACTGGTATGACCAGGTGATTGTACTAGCTCACAAGCAGAGCCCACACGATCAGCGTATGAAGTCAGCGATGTACTACAGCTGGCTTCATGCTCTATCGGCTAGGACAAGAGTTTGCTCTGGTCGTAGCCAATTAATCGCGACTGCAGCAGCTAAGAAAAAGACAAAGGGAGGTATCTCCCTCTATCTGCATCGCCCCATCCCCATCCCAGGGGAGTAATCGCGGGGTGCTGGTGGCTTCTTTGACTACCCAGAGACCTAACAAAGGCTTTCAGGCTGTCTGTGACGTCACCACACTGGTGACTGAATGTTACAATACATGTTTACAGGTATTGTAATAGCGATCTGCACATCGCTGAGTCAAGTCCCCTATAGTGGCAAGTATAAATAATGTGAAAATAAAATAAAAAATGGAAAAACGTTAAACACAAAAAAGTAAAAACATGCACACTGTCATTTCCCCATTACAAAAGCCAATTGCCCCAAAAAGCAACATAAAAAAGCAATATACATTTTATATCGCTGTAATCATGTCAACCAACGGATTATAACTGACATGTCATGTATAATGCACAATGAGCGCTGTTAAAAATAAAAAATAAACTCTACCTAAGAAACAGATTATGAGAAAGTCATATCCCCAAAAAAAGTACCAACAAAAACATCAGCTCATCTCACAAAAAAAAGCCCCTACACAACTCTGTACACCGAATATTAATAAAAAAAAAAAGTTATGGCTCTCAGACTATAGCGATGCAAAAACATGTTTGAACACTCACACACACAGTATGATATATATATATGTGTATGTATATATATATATATATATATATATATATATATATATATGTGTGTGTGTGTGTGTGTGTGTATATATATATATATATATATATATATATATATATATACACATACATACACACTCACCGGCCACTTTATTAGGTACACCTGTCCAACTGCTCGTTAACACTTAATTTCTAATCAGCCAATCACATGGCGGCAACTCAGTGCATTTAGGCATGTAGACATGGTCAAGACAATCTCCTGCAGTTCAAACCGAGCATCAGTATGGGGAAGAAAGGTGATTTGAGTGCCTTTGAACGTGGCATGGTTGTTGGTGCCAGAAGGGCTGGTCTGAGTATTTCAGAAACTGCTGATCTCCTGGGATTTTCACACACAACCATCTCTAGGGTTTACAGAGAATGGTCCGAAAAAGAAAAAAACATCCAGTGAGCGGCAGTCCTGTGGGCAGAAATGCCTTGTTGATGCTAGAGGTCAAAGGAGAATGGGCAGACTGGTTCGAGCTGATAGAAAGGCAACAGTGACTTAAATAGCCACCCGTTACAACCAAGGTAGGCAGAAGAGCATCTCTGAACGCACAGTACGGCGAACTTTGAGGCAGATGGGCTACAGCAGCAGAAGACCACACCGGGTGCCACTCCTTTCAGCTAAGAACAGGAAACTGAGGCTCCAATTTGCCCAAGCTCATCGAAATTGGACAGTAGAAGATTGGAAAAACGTTGCCTGGTCTGATGAGTCTCGATTTCTGTTTCCACATTTGGATGGTAGGGTCAGAATTTGGCGTCAACAACATGAAAGCATGGATCCATCCTGCCTTGTATCAACGGTTCAGGCTGATGGTGGTGGTGTCATGGTGTGGGGAATATTTTCTTGGCACTCTTTGGGCCCCTTGGTACCAATTGAGCATCGTTGCAACACCTTGTTGAATTTATGCCACGAAGAATTGAGGCAGTTCTGAAGGCAAAAGGGGGTCCAACCCGTTACTAGCATGGTGTACCTAATAAAGTGGCCGGTGAGTGTATGTGTGTGTGTATATATATATATATATATATATATATATATATATATATATATTATATATATATATATATATGATAGTGATAGAATGTATATAGATATATATATATATAATTATTCTATTTATTATAAATTTTGTATTGCTGTAATTGTATTGACCTTAGTAAAGTTAACATGTCATTTCTACTGCACGCACCATACAATATCAGCAGCACTCTATAGACACTAAAAACGGTCAAAGAGGACATAACAATTTTTTGGAAAAGCATTTCTGCTACTATGGAATATATGATAAAACTTGAGGTTCTTAGTGTACATTTTTGATCAAAACTGTAAATGCCCACCTGCATGGTGACCACTGTAAAAAAATAAAATAAAAAAAAAACACTACCAGGGTTGTTGTATTTTTGTTTACCCTACCTTCCAAAATTGTTGGCTAAATGAGATCAATGTGTCATATGAAACCCAAATTTGTACCAATGAAAATGTCAACTAATACCACAAAAAACAAGCCCTTCATCATCTCTATATACAGAAAAAAAAAAGGTATGGCTGTTAAACTATGACAACATACAAAAGCAGTTTTTTAAAAAGACATTTCTGTTGTGTAAAAGTAGTTAAACATAAAAAACTATGTAAAATCGATATTGTTATAATTGTACCGACCCACATATTATTATTATTTATTGTTATTATTTATTTTAGAGCGCCCTTGGTTCCAGGGCGCTGTACATTCGAGGTGGTTACATAAATAACTTTGGTCAAACAAGTACAAAGTGACAATAAGTAACTAGCAACTGGTACAGAGGGAGAGAGGTCCCTGCCCGTGAGGGCTTACAGTCTGCAAGGAAGGTGGGAAGAAACAGAAGGTAAAGTTATCACGTCATTTATACCGCACGGCGAACGCAGTAAAAATGAAATCTAAAAAACAATGGCAGAGCTGCATTTTTGTCCAATTTTCATGACCCAATGCTAAAAAAAACCCTGTGAAACACCTGTTTTGCCTGAGATGCACAATACACCCCTAAAGAAATTCCCTGAAGGGGTGTTAATTCCAAAATGGGGTGACCTGTGGAACGTTTCACCTGTTCTGGTACTTGGTACTGGCGACCACCAAAATATGTCTTCCAAATAGCATTCCCTCCCTTATACACCCTGCCATGCGCCCAAACTTCAGTTTACACCCACATACTGTATAGGGTATTGAGGAACTTGAAAGATATTACATAAAAATTTTTGGGGTACTTTTGTCGAGGATTTCTTGTGAAAATGAAACATTTTCAACTAAAACTACATATTATTGAAAAAAAAAATTTTTTCCTTTTCACAGTCCAATGCTGAAAACAAAAATCTGTGAAACACCTGTTGGGTCAATATATTAACTACATACTTGAATATATATCGTTAAAGAGTGTAGTTTCTAAAATAAGGCCTTTTTAGGGGTGTTAATTATTTTTTAGCACCTTAGGGTGTCTGTAGACCTGTAATGGCACCTCCAAAATGTCCTAATGAAAATGAGACCCCAAGATCCATTAGGTGCTTCTCCTCTCCTGAGGGTAGTGGTTGAGTCAAACAGCGCACTGGGGCCACATATGGGATATATTTAAAAACGGCAGAATTGGAGGAATAAGTATTCAGTTGTGTTTCCCGGTAACATCTAGTGTTTTCCAGTAAGTAATGGATACAAATTGAAAAAAAAGTGAATTTTTGAAATTTCCTAAATGTTTTTTGAATACTTTAAGGGGTGCAGTTTCTTAGATCATTTATTGGGGTTTCTAAAATACATGCTCCTCAAAGCCACTTCAGAACTGGACTGGTCCCTAAAAAATATGTTGCAAATGTTGTTGAAAATATGACAAATTGCTACTAAATTTCTAAGCCCCTAACGTGGTAAAAAATAAGACAATTAAAAAATAATTCCAACGTAAGTAGATGTGATGAGTGCTAATTATAAAATATTTTGTTTTGCAGAACTATCTCACACACAGACATTTTTGAACTTTGAAAATGGTACATTTTTCACGAAATTATGATTTTTTTTTATTAATAAACAAGGATTTTAGGGACCAAAATTAAATGCAATGTGTCACAAGAATACAATCTCTGAAATGCATGGATAGGTAAAAGTGTTTAAAAGTTATTACCGCATAAATTGACGTGTCCGATTTGAGAAATGGTGCTCTGTCATAGAGGTTAAAACATGTTGCGTCCTGAATAGGTTAATGCTGTTAAGACAGCCCTGCCACCAAGGAAGCAATTCGCTACAAATGTGAACAAAAGTAAATGGATGTGCAGAGCCAAATATTGTCTTTTAACAAAAGTAAATAGATCATTGAAATTGTAGAGCTTACAAAATAAATCAAATAAGTGTTTTCTCGTCAATATCATTAAGGGACACAGCACCTTTGCGTTTAGGCCCTTGACTAGGAGGCTGACACTAGGCAGAACCAAATGTGTTAGATCCGCCCCGATGGACTATATCCCACCTGCTGACACCAGGCTAATCAGTTTTTAGCCTAATGTCTGTAGGAGGCAGACGCTGCTTCGCAGCTCTGCTGAGGTGATCAAGCTCCCAGCTTACACCGGTCAGGGAGGTCATCCATGTGTGGTCGCACCGTGGCGTGATCTCCCCTAGTTTATAGCTGGCTGAGCTTCCTTGCTAGCTCACCCATTCGCCTCTGCAATTCGTTGTATTCCGGTAATCCTACCTCTGGATGCAGGGTACCAAAGGGGTAATGCCGCAACGTGGCCTCAGGAATTCTGTTTTCTTGCAGCTCTCCAGCAGCCAGGCTCTGGAGGGAAGAGGGCAAGTTGATGATGGATTTGGTTTCCCCCTTTTACTTGGCCTTTTCAGGACAGAGCCTTTGTTCTTCTGTGGCTGTTGCGGTTCCACTGCAGTACCGCACAGCCAGCAGCTGGGGTCTTTTTTCCTCATCCTCCTGGGGCTGGGCACGGCTTACTCGCTGGCTTAAGCGCTCCGGTGGCCGGTCCAGCATTCTGAGCAGTGGGCTGCATATTCAAACTTAGTCCCCGGCTGTGGCGGCCTAGGCCGCGCACATGTCTAGCCCGATGCTGCATCTGGACCTTCCCCCATGGCTGCAGGGCCTCCCAGAATGGGGCAGGACTTTCTATAGCTGGGGCTGTGTTGGGGCGGAGCCTGGATGCCATTTTTTCCGGCGTTCTCACTCTGGCTCCGGCTGCTGCATCTCTCCAGCTCCGTGGAGGACACAGCATCTTGGGGATGGTAAGTTGACCAGATGGGATCATTTTTTTCCCTGCCCCACACCCGTGCAGACATGTCCCTTCCCAAAGATAAGGGGTCAAATCAGCCCGTGTCCAAAGCAGTGGCGATGTATTTCGCCTGTGCCCATTGCCACAAGAAATTCTTTTGCGGCCAGCCCAGTGCCCTTTGTGCCCTACGCGTAGCTCTATAGCTGCAGGGCTCAACCCCGTCTTTCAGGACTCGGTGGCTCCGGAGTGGGCCAGGTCTCTCACTGGCAGTGGGCGACCTGTCCAGACTTTCTCGGGTCATAGTTTTGGCCATAAAACATATGCCATCTCTGCTTGCTGCCCAGCCTAGCACCTCCCAGGACCCTGCGCCCAGTGCATCCTGTATGGAGGGTTCACGAAAGAGGATCAGAGTTCCCTCTTCCTCATCACTTGAGCTCTCTCCGGACAGACATTGGACGGAGATACGGATTCTTCAAAAAGTGGGAACCCCTCTGACTCAGAGCCAAATAGTGATGATGAAACTGTGGCAGTGGCTCCAGCCCTTATCTGTGCTTCTAGGGACTCCCTTCATGTCAAAGTTGAGGATGTCTCAAGCTCTGAAGTAGAGGTTTCCTTTAAATGCAGCAGATGGCAGCCTCTGGTGTTTCCTACTCATCCAGAGTTTGAGGAACTTGTCGCCAGGGAGTGGAAACATCTGGACAGGCGTTTCTGTCCTACCAGATGGCTTGACACCCTTTGTGCTTTTCCGGAGGAAACGGTTGCCCAGTGGTCGGGAATTCCATTGGTTGATGCCCCAGTCTCTTGGCTCATGAGGCCCCCGGCTGTGTCTGTCTCGGATGCTGCAGTGCTTAGGGACAGCACAGATAAGTGTCTTGATGGGTTTTGTAAGGCCTTTTTTGAGATGGCTGGAGTGGGCCTGTGGCCTGCCTTTGCATCCTCCTGGGTGAGTAAGGCCTGGTCTAGGCAGCTGCAGCAAGGACTATTGGCTGGGGCCTCTATGGAAGAACTGCTGGAGCTCACTTCCCAGCTCATGGGTGCGGCTAAGTTTCTGTGTGAGGCTTCCCTGGAGTCAGCCAGTTTAGCAGCAAGAGCGTCTGCTAATGAAGTAGCGGTTCACTGCTCTTTGTGGTTCTTCTTATTATTTATTTTATAGCGCCATTGATTCCAGGGCGCTGTACATTCAGGGGGTTACATTACATAAGTCAAACAATTACAATAGAGACAATCTGTGACTAACGACAGCTACAGAGGGAGAGAGAACCCAGCCCGCGAAGGCTTACACTCTACAAGGAAGGGGGGAAGGAGACAGGAGGTGAGGGGCAGACATGTTTGTGGAGGGTGTAGTGACAGCGGGGTTATTCTAGGTCGTAGGCTATCCTGAAGAGATGGGTTTTCAGGTTGCTTTTGAAGCTGGTGAAAGTGGGGGAGAGTCTGATGTGTTGGGGGAGTGAGTTCCAGAGTGTGGGGGAAGCACGAGAGAAATCATGGAGACGGTTGTGTGCGGAGCTGACAAGAGGAGAGCAGAGAAGAAGGTCCTGTGAGGAGCGGAGGTTGCACGAGGGAGGTATCTAGAGATTAAAGTGGAGATATAAGGAGGAGAGAGGTTATGGAGAGCCTTGTAGGTCATGGTTAGTAACTTGAAATTAATGCATTGGGCAATGGGTAGCCAGTGCAGGGCTTGGCAGAGGGGAGAGGCAGAGGAGTAGCGAGGAGAGAGGTGAATAAGATGGGCAGCAGAGTTGAGGATGGATTTAAGGGGAGCAAGAGTGCTAAACGGGAGGCCGCAGAGAAGGATGTTGCAGTAGTCTCGGCGGCAGATGACAGGGCATGGACCAGCATTTTTGTAGTGACAGGGTTAAGGTTAAGTCTTGGTCGGCGGATTCAACCTCCAGGAAATTGCTTACTGCACTTCCCTTCTTCGGGGGTAAGCTCTTTGGGAAGCGTTTGTACGAGATTATTACTGAGGCTACAGGGGGTTGCACTGTTCTCCTACCTCAGATGCAGCCAGGCGCTCACAGTTCTGGTCTTTTCGGCATTGTTCCTATAGGACGACTGCAAGGAAGGTCCCCCGTTCCACAAACACCAGGTGGCCTCCAACCAAGCCAGCTTATTCATGACGGTCTCACAAATCGTCAAAGGGTCCTTCCAACAAGTTGCTCTTGGACTGAAGGCTTGCCCCCACCAGAGTATTCTTCCTAGGTGGGGGGCCGTCTCTTCCAGTTTCAGGACATCTGACAGGTTCAGGTCAATAACACCTGAGTTTGCGAAGTCGTCTCGTCAGGATACAAGATTCATTAAATCTCCAATACTTCAACGCGTTTTTTCCCAATCCTTCCCACCCACCTCTCTGGCACGGGAAGTGGGTGCTTCTCCCAGAGGTTTTTTGCCTGTCCTGCCAGAGGTATTGCACTCCAGATGTCGATCTGTTTGCCTCTTGCCTCAGTCATCAGCTCCCGACTCCAATTCCTGGGGCCCCTGGCTCTTGCAGTAGATGCGCTGGTTCTACCTTGGAGACAGTTTTCTCGGATTTACCTTTTTCCTCCCTGGCCTCCTCTGCCTTGAGTGCTCAAGCACCTCAAGACCGAGAGGATCCCGACCATTCACATCGCTCCAGATTGGCCCCGCAGGCCCTGTATGTGGCTCTCATTGCCCTGTTGGCAAACGCTCCGTGGCCTCTTCCTCTGTTCCACCCCACTTTACTGCCATTGCTTTTGACGGCGTGGCTGTTGAAACTGCAATACTAAAATCTTGCGGTTTCTCAAATGCAGTTATCTGGGCCATGATCCGAACACGCAAGCCTCAATCGGCCCGTATTTACTACTGTACTTGGAAGGGAGTCCCAGGGTTTTCACTCCTCGGGAAGCCCTACTCCAAGGGTGCTGGCTTTTCTTTAGTCAGGTCTGTATCTGGGCCTTTCCTACTTGAGAGGGCAGATCTGTTCCCTTTCAATACTGTTTCAGCATACACTGGCTTCTCGTAATTGCAGTGGGGAATCAGTTGCCATGGCAGCCGGAAGCCTCATGCAGGCTTACATAGCTACAACGTATCTACACATATTACACTCTGCCATAGGAATACAATAGTGCTGCTGTATATAGGACAAGGGATTGAACCCTCTAGGGGGACTAAATATTAAAGTTAAAAAAAAAAGATATATATATATACATATATTAAAAGTTTAAATCGCCCCCTTTACCATTTTACAAATAAAAAAAATTGAAAGGTAAACATAGTGTCGTCGTGTTTTGTAAATATCTGATGTATTAAAATATAACCTCATTTATCCTGTATGCTTCACACTGGAGATGAAAATTCCAAATGCCAAAATTGTGGGGTTTTTGGGGTCATTTTATATCCCTCAAAAAATTGGAATAAAAAGTGATCAAAATGTCACATCTACCCCAAAATGCTACCAATAAAAACTACACTTCAGCCCACACTTTTTTGCTTGAATTTTTTTCCCCTATTTTCTTCTTCTAAAACTTAGTTGCCTCTTATAGTCCAAAAAATACAGTATACATACTGTATATAGTCTGTCCTTGCTTTCTTTTGCATGGTTAGAATATCCCAAAGGAGAATATGCAGTACATACACTGCTCACAAAAAGTTATAAAATTTCAGGATAAACATAAAAGTTCAAATTTTTTTTTAATTAATTAAATTAGACCATTTCAACTTTAGAATGCACATGTCCAACTGATGAGTGTTTTAGTACTTTTTGCACAACTTGCTGATCTCTAACAAGGAGCTTAATGGCAAAATCCACAACAGGTGTTTGATCCCTGAATCGCCCAATACATTTAGAAGATCAATTTGAATAGTGATTTAAACAGTCCTCCTCATCACGCTGTTCACATTTTGACATCATTAGACCAAGTCAACACCCTACAATTGATCCAACAGTACCTCACCATTGCAATCCTTCAACCAGGATGCAATCAGACAGAAGTGGCCACTGAGCTTAGTGTCACAGTGTTTCATCAGCAAGTTGCAACAGGGAGACTGGAAAAGTCAGTGTCAAGCCTCTACTACTTGAATAACATAATTAATCCAGTCATTGTGCCTCTAAATGAACAACACAGGGCTAATTTCATCTTCATGGACGACAATGCTCCAGCTCATGAAGGTTGCATCATTAGGGACAGGCTGTTGGAGACTGGTGTACCTCAAATGGAGGGGCCTGCACTTTTTATGTTTTCAAAATTTTATCCCAAAGCCAAATATCCCTAACTTTTTGGGAGTAGCGTATAATAGTCTGCAAATATCCAGGAGAAAGACTAATGCTTTGATTACCCTAATATTTTATTGTGGTGCAAAGATGCTGTGTCATTAAACAGAATTTTGGTGTCTGGTCTTGTGTATCCGGCAGTGCCCCATCACACTGTTTAGTCTTTTGCCGTGGCTGCAGGAATAACTTGCTTGTGCTTTGTTCATGACAAAGGTACCATTTATTACTGTGATTAATATCACAGAGTATGTGATATCCCCCACTTTTTCTGGATACTTCTAAATTGACAGTGTGATGCTTACTAATCATAACCTACATACATTCAAGTACCTCATAAAGTTGAGTGGCGACTGCAGTTGGGAATCTGTATCGCCCATCTTTTCTGGAAACTTGAGTTATACAACTATCTATTGTCCAGGAGGTCTGTGTGGCACCATATGCACAACTTTACTAGACACAGTATATGTAGCAATACTGGATAAGGTTCTTTTGTGTCACTATACTGTACAAGATATGCCATCTGTAAAATATTTGTCTTTGGGGCTATCTGAAAAGTTTTTAATTCTGTTTTAAGCATATGTTTTTATTATAGTGAATCTGTTCTATATGTTGAAAACTAAATACATTGGTTCTTTTAATTTTATATGAAGTACCTTTATTTAAAACTTAAAGCCACCACCTGCTTAAAAAGAATCTATAACCAATATATTTTTTTATGAATTAAGATGAGATTGATACATATTCTTTTCTTCTTCGTTGTTTTAATTATTTTCCGATTGTAGATTTTGTTTTCTATTATGTTGTCTGTATATGATTATGGGACAGCCATTTTACCTGAGCTGCTTTTAACAGTATTTAGAGAGATTGAGTTTTACAGCAGCTTCACGATAATAGGCTCCTGTGAACAGGAGCAGACCCATTGACTTCTATAAGAGGGTTTTATAGGCTGCTCTGTGACCTGGGTAGAAGTCAGTGTGCAGGGAGGAGGAAAGGGGGAGCTGTGACAATCTTATTGTGAATGGTGTATCCTTTATCTGTACACATTGGTGTCCTGTTTCAGTGTAATATCACCTGTGTTGATAATGAGGAGACTGCTGAAAAGTTTTCTTTACAGAAACAAAAAAGGGTCAGACTATTATTAGGCCTAGTGGCCAAAGTGAAAACTGCAGGATTCCAGTGCTTGAAAAAAATAAAAAAAAATAGTGATGTGAAAAAAAATTCACCAGAAGTTATTAAAAAATGTATTTTACATAAAACATGAGTTAAACCATGGGTTATTCTTTGACATATTCCCTTTAACCCTAGAGACTCAATCTACTACCTATGCAAATATGTTTAAATATATCATTATTGAAATAAGAGTATGTATAGTAAAAGGCGCAAGGCTTATACAGTGCCTTACGAAAGTATTCGGCCCCCTTGAACTTTTCAACCTTTTGCCACATTTCAAGCTTCATAACATAAAGATATAAAATTTTAATTTTTTTGTGAAGTATCAACAACAAGTGGGACACAATTGTGAAGTGGAATGAAATTTATTGGATATTTTAAACTTTTGTAAAAAAATAAAAAAACTGAGAAGTGGGGCGTGCAAAATTATTTGTCCCCCTTAAGTTAATACTTTGTAGTTCCACCTTTTGCTACGATTACAGTTGCAAGTTGCTTGGGTTATGTCTCTGTCAGTTTTGCACATCGAGAGACTGAAATTCTCAAGCTCCGTGAGGTTGGATGGAGAGCGTTTGTGAACAGCAGTTTTCAGCTCTTTCCACAGATTCTCGATTGGATTCAGGTCTGGAATTTGACTTGGCCATTCTAACACCTGCATACGTTTATTTGTGAACCTTCCATTGTTGATTTTGCTTTATGTTTGGGATCATTGTCTTGTTGGAAGATAAATCTCCGTCCCAGTCTCAGGTCTTTTGCAGACTCCAACAGGTTTTCTTCCAGAATGGTCCTGTATTTGGCTCCATCCATCTTCCCATCAGTTTTAACCATCTTCCCTGTCCCTGCTGAAGAAAAGCCCAAACCATGATGCTGCCACCACCAGGCATGACAGTGGGGATGGGGTGTTCAGGGGGGATGAGCTGTGTTTCTTTTACACCAAACCTATCGTTTTGCATTGTGGCCAAAAAGTTCGATTTTGGTTTCATCCGACCAGAGCACCTTCTTCCACATGTTTGGTGTCTCCCAGGTGGCTTGTGGCAAACTTTAAACAAGACTTTTTATGGATATCTTTGAGTTTGCTGCACTGAAAGTAAAGGGGCCAAATAATATTGCACGACCCACTTTTCAGTTTTTTATTTATTTATTTTTAACAAAAGTTTAAAATAGCCAAAAAATTTTGTTACACTTCACTTGTTGTTGATTCTTCACAAAAAAATTAAAATTTTATGTTTGAAGCCTGAAATGTGGCAAAAGGTTGTAAAGTTCAAGGGGGCTAAATACTTTTGCAAGGCACTGTAACTATAAATTTTACAATCTCCCTGAGGACTGTTTTCAGAAGTTAGAAAGTTAATTGCTTTTACTAAAATGCTGGTCAACCAGAGAAGGAAAGGAAGTGTTACCCTTTCAAATTGGGTCACAAATCTTGCAGGATGCACTGCAGTTGCTAGAAGATAATTGTGCTTCATGCAGATATGTAATACTAATTAAACTATGCACCATTACAGTATTACAATGGAGATAAAAGCTAATCTCTTTATGTGCTAGTAAGATTTGTCTCCATGGCTTGTGTATTTTTCTATATTGTCAAGCTGAAATCTACTTTAGTGTTTAAGGAATTGTCTCACTACACATATTGCTTTTTATGTTAATGATCTTGCAAAAACAAGTCACTTTGCAATATATGTTCATTAACAGTGTCCTTACCTATTCCTAGATATCCCTTCTTGTTTGGGCTGCATCAGCTCCTCAGGTAGCTATAGCTACAGACCTCTCTGATCTCTCCTGATAGGCTGCCAGGGTTCGTCGCTATAGCTACAGACCTGATATCCTTAGCAGCTCATCACTGCAAGCCAGTAAACTGAATTAAAACATTAAACTGGGAAAATAGGAGGTAATAGGAGGTAAGAGCAATCAATGTAGTGAGACAACCTTTTTAAGGCTTTTGACAAAGTTTTTGGTAAAACTACATCAGAAGCACTCAATGTCTCAAGCCAGTTTCTCACTTTCTATGCTTAAATCGCCACTGCCTTTTTAACTTCTCATTGTAAGAGAAAAATGCTAATCAAGTCCCACTTTTACCAACTTCAAGTCACTGGTAAAATCCAACTCGAGGAACAAGATGAATTAGCAGTTAACTGAGGAATCTGTTTACTTGCTGCCTATAGATGTCTGTGGAGAGGAGAAAGAAAGTGGATTGAGAGAGATTTAGACAGGCATTAGGTTGAGACAGTAAAACACGCTGTAAAAGATTGCAGCATCTCTTACTGCACCTCCTCGGCCTTGGCTTTGTTCTGTCAGACCTCTGGTACTATTTTGGAGCAGCCAGACCCTACGTAAATAATACATATTGAGCAGGTAGTCGCAGACTTAAATGCCGGAGTGCTGAAATCAATATTTCTTCAACTACTGCTAACTTATCGAATTGGTGATCTCAATTTTTACGTATTTGTCTCTGTTGTCTAAAACAAGTTATACTCAAACCTAGCTAGCTCCTTCAATTGAGGGCCAATGTACAAGTATATTTAGGATAACCTATCACTGTAGGGTGTGTGATTATTGCCTTAGTAGATCACTTGTCCTATTTTTGTCAAGACCCACTTTTCTATATGTTTTAGCTATTTGTTCCTGAGGTGTGTCATTGAAATATTAAGGGAATTATTCTTTGTTAGGCTTTTCTGGCAAAGTTGTTTGACAATCCCTGTTGACTTTAATGACGCTTATTACTAGAATTGTCACTTCAGTCGATACAAAATAGCCCCCGAAGTGTCTTGGAAGATAGAACGTATGTGTCCCCAAAGTACATTGCAGTCTAATGCTGCTATGGTAACCACATATGCTCGTAATTACAAAACTCAGATTTTTAGCACTAGAGAAAGCAAACATTTTTCCCCCTCTTAAAAAGAACAGATAATGCTCACGAGGCAACATTGTCGAATTCTCTGAATTAAACTCTCATTAGCTTGTAAAGGAATAACTCTGGTTCACGTGTCATTTTACATCTATGGTAATTTTTCCGTGTTTTAACAAATTCTGGTAAAATACTACATCTGTGTTACTTTCATGGGTAGGCATTCTCTAGAGTGGCTACAGAAAGCCAGATTTTTATGCAGAGTAAACCTGTTTTTTTTTCTTTTTTCTAAAGAGGTGTGTCTGTGTGCTAAACAATCTTTTCAGTCATATTGTAAAGCCATTTATTCTCCGTAAGTGCTCGCCACTGAAATTAGTCCCCATTCATAACAAGTTTCAGCAGAACATTGTCGGACTACTGCCTAAAACGTATTCCAAAATACAGATGTTGCAAACATTAACTGTAAATTTAATGCGTTATAATAACTACAATGTACTATAATGCTATAAATTGAGGTGTCCCAATGCACCATTCAAGTTGATTGTTGTATCTGTATACAGCAACAGAGGCATTGGATTTCATAGACCAAACCAGTTTTTTTTGGACCGTCACATACTGTGAGATACTTGATGTGAATAAGGCTTTTATAGCGCATTGGAAAGGAATTTGTTTTGGTAGCTTGTGGACTGTCATATTGGCATCCACACCATTTTTGTGGCTCCATCACCAGTATCTGTTGGGATATAATGAAAAAGGGGTTCCTGACATATGGTACGGTGAAGATTTAAAACATGAGTAAATAGGACCTAAATGCAGAAGGTATAGTGATTTGACTACAGGAGGGACATGCACAAGATTTAGAAACATGTGGGTGGTGTGGAGAATCATGGAAGAGTGAAGAGTAAAGTATCTATATTCATGTACAAGCTAGATGGCCTAAGATCACATTCCTATCCAAAACAGCATTTTTGGGCAATTGTTACTTTTCCAGACATTACTTTCTTTCACATAACTATTTTCTCGGATCAAAAGTCACTTTTCTTGTTTACTGTGCAAAACGGCAATGTGGGGGTCCCCACTCTCCCCTTCCATTGGACTTGACAAAGAAAGAATGCAGGTGTGTTTCAAAGCTTGAGCAACTATGCGGAGTCTCGGCTGACAATTATGCTGGACCTTATGAGATGCGTTGAAGGACATTTTTTAAATCATGAGTAATCTTTGAAGATTTGGTTATGTGCAATAAATAATGTTTAAACTGTAAAGTGATGCAATATTTGCTGGAATTAAGAAGCTTATTTTCCTTATAAAAGAATAATAAGGCTAACAAATATTTATTGTTGAAAAACGTCATTTATGTCTTGCTTGTGATTACTTTCTTTCTTAGTTAATAGCCTTTCTTACTGCAGACCACACTTGGGTAAATGACTATAAATGAGTTTGGTTACCATAGCTATGGTTACTGTAGACTGATACATTAAATTTTTTAGAACGATATGTTATTAAAATATAAAAGTCGGGGGCGTGGCTTGATATGGCTGAGTAAGGACTTGTGCTCTGCAGCTTCTCAGTTACAACCAGGGAAATCCAGGCTAATCGGCTTGAAAGAGATGGGAAAGACCACCAAAAAGCGCAGGACTGCCTCCTCTCTTCCCCCTGATGCCTCCCAGGGGGATATCTCCCAATATTTTGGGCGTTTTTCGGCCCTGATAGTCCCCGGGGAGCTGGAGGACGATGGCGGCTCCGCCCACGATGGCCTCGGTGAGTGCCGGACGGATCACCGCGAGTGTTGCCCTTCCACACAGAGGGACTGACCATCTACCCGCTCCAGGCGCCGCAGAGGAGCTTTTGAGGCCGTGATCCAGGCCAACTCCAAGTCAGCTTGTGCTCCGGCTGCTCCGGACTCAACTGCACCGACATCACTGCCCAGGCGCTGCCGTGCTGCTAGGCCAGAAGCTTCTCTTTCTGCTACGGATGCTGCCACAGACTCTCCCCACTCTCTGCTTTCTACCTCGTCAAGCGCAGCCGTCCCGCAACCTTTTCCTGCTCTGGGGGCCACTACACCTTCGGCGGAAGCTTCTCCTCCTGCCTCGGACGCTGCCACGGACTCCCTCCATTCATTACCTCTTACCTCGGCGGAGCTGAGGATTGACGCCGAGCGCAGCTGCCTCGCAGCCGTCCCTCAACCTTCTCCTGCTCTAGGTGCCACTACACCTCCGGCGCTCCACTGCGCCATGCAGCAGCCGGCGTTGCGCACCTCAAGGGAGGCGACGGAGCCGGTTGGTGATGATAGCCCTGGTGCGGACAGCCGAGGCGCACAGATATTGGGCCTCAAGGGGCCATATATGGCTGTGTCCACGTCATCACCCCCTTCCAGTTTCTCCTCAAAGATGTCACGGGGCTCTTACTCTGCAGTCCTCTCCACCACCCTCGGCCAGGGCGAGGGGGGACCACTTGGAATCCAGACCCTATTACCTCATTGGACTTTCCTCATGGCGCAGGCTCACCCCTGGCCCACCCCTGGCCCACCAGGACTTTGTTCTTGTTGTAAATTGGGATCCCAGAAATCTCTCTGATCTGAGCTGCCAGGGACCTCAGGTGCTCCTTTAGATCCTCAGCTGCCTTCTGCTGTCCCCTTAAGGCGTTCTCCCCACACTGTGGGGAGCCCTGTGCTGCAGGACACTCACGGCCAATCTTCTGTCTCTCCAGCGTGTGTGGCCTCCCTCCCTGCCTCAGGAAGCTCCGGGGCCTTCCATGATGTGGATGGGATTCTTAGGGGCCCCCTGGACCCACCTCTCCTGGTACAATCGGGGCCGGTTGTATCCTCCCCCTCCTGGTCCACGGGCTCTTCCTGGTATGGCCCATCCATGTACAAGGATCCGGACGGTCATTGTCCCTCTCAGGGGTCCACCCATCATTCCAGTAGTCCCTCTACCTCCATCTCGCCTATCCTTACTAAGGGCGAGCGTTCCAGGTCTCTAAAGTCGGCAGACCCTGATCACTGCCACAGCCCTGCCACTACTCCGGCGAGAGGCTCCTTGGGCGTGCCTTCCTTCTCATCCACCTCCTCGGTGGTCACCCAGGACCGCTATATGTCGCCTGGACCGAGCTCTTCCGACCGACCTGTGACTCTTGCAGATCTTCAACAGCTTGCCCTGAACTGGCCCACGAGGCAAGACATCTCTTCTATGTCCCGGCAACTGCTCGAAGAATGCAGAAAGGAATTTGCCCAGTTCCGCTCGAACTTCTCCACAATGTCGAACAAAGTGGAATCCCTCCAGCAAGCTCAAGAGTCATCTTCTACTACTCTGTCTGCCTTACAAGGGGTAGTACAACAGCACTCCTCTCAATTGTTTTATTTGCAACAACATTTGAACGATAGGGAGAGAATAGGGGGAGACGCAATAATCTTCAGATTCGAGGTCTCCCTGAAACGGTCCCCTCTTTCGATCTTTATTCAACTGTCTCAGCTATCTTCAATGGCATCTTGGACCGTCCACCAAACGCTCACATTGAATTGGACAGAGTTCACATAGCCTTACGCCCTCCAAGCCAGAACGACCAGCACCCTTGAGATGTGATCTGCCGTGTTCACTTCTTCCTACTTAAAGAAGAAATCATGAACTGAGTGAGGAAAGGTCGGTCTCCAGTCTTCAAGGGCATCACCTTACAAATCTACCCGGACTTGTCCCGCCACAATCTAGCCCAGAGGCTATGTTGGGGCCCCTTTCCCCCGGGTGCTTAAGGAGTGGAACATCTCTTTAGATGGGGTTTTCCTTTGCCTACGCCCGGCTGGGGCCCGGGTTCTTAACTATACGACCCCTTGGGATGGTCCTGCCTTTCTACAAGACTTGCAAATCTCGGATGTGTCCCTGCCAGACTGGCCCACTCTCTCTCCCACTTTGAGTGAGAATTTTCGAGACCAAACCCTAGAAAAAAGATCCCGCTCCCCTGGACCTAGTGTCCCCCCACCCTCCCAGGAGGTCCCGTAACAGACGACCCCATTCTATTAAAACCCCTATTTAGTCGCGCCTGTCTGCCAAGATCAGTGTTCTCCCTGAGCTACTATCTCGTAGCTGGTTATTGATTTTGCATATTAGGGGGGCCTGGACTGCTGTTGTCTTTTGGGGCTTTCTGCACTATGTTTAGTGGTATTGTACTGTTGGCTCTTGTTTGGCCTCCTAATTTTACTTTTTCTTTCAGGGGGTCCACTCTTTAAAATGTTTATTTCATTTGTATTCATATATTAGCCTGGTTTCTTTTTCCTGTCCAAAGCTATTCATCATTTTGCTAAAGGAGCTATCTCTGAACCATGCCTGTTTTCCACGTTCCCCACGTAGGATGGGATCCCCTTTTAGCCGATTTTTGGCTTGATAGTCTCCCCGGTTCACAGATACTAGAATGGCTCTTTTTGCAGGGGTTCTTTCCCTCTGTTTTCTTTGGTTTGTTTTTTTTCTGTCCCTGTTTTTGCGTGCCCCTCGTGCCTTTCTTTTTTTTTTGCCCCCCCCTCCCCCCCCCTTCCATCGGACAACAGAGGTTGGCAGCGCACACACGCATTGCTCCCCTTTGATAAATGGGGGACTTTAATGTAGCTTCTCTCAACACCAAGGGTCTGAATTCCCCCGTAAAAACGCTCCAAATTTCTTATCATTTTCATAAGAAACGGGTCCATGTAGCATGTTTTCAGGAGACCCACTTTAAATCCACTAAGGCCCCTGACATTAAAAACGGGTATTATACCGAATGGTTCTGTGCCAACTACTCCCCTCGAAAAAGTAGAGACGTAGCAACGCCCCTTTAAAGTCCTTACCACACCAGGTTTTGGACTGTATCATAGATCCTGAAGCTAGATATATCATCCTGGTTCTGTCTATTAGAGGCCTTACGTTCACTGTAGTCAATGTCTACGCCCCTTACCAGGGTCAGGTGCCGTTTCTTCTGGCAGTCCTGGATGTTTTGGACGCCTGGGCGAGGGGGACTATCATTTTTGGTGGGGATTTCAACTTGACACTCGATCCAACCCTTGATAATTCCTCTGGGCGTTTGTCCCTCCCCTATTCGGCCAGCAAACGAGTGAAAAGGGCCCTTCTTCGCTTCCATTCGTGCAGCTATCAAAGCTAGCAATAAATCTACTTCCTGAGATCAATTAAGTAAAGCACCTGAAAATTAACCTTATGTCATGTCCAAGAAAAAGTGCATAACAGAAAAGACACAAATTGATACCGACAATAAAAAAACATACAAAACGCAAACAAAACTCAATATAAATACATAAGATCAGTTCTATAATTGAGTCCCTGTAGGTATCGGGTGTCTAATACTAGGATCCAATATGCCTCTTTTTTATAAAAACTTTTTTTCCATCACCCCCAGACTGGTTTTGGGCACTCTCTCAAAAGCCCTAACTTTTAGATGTTCAATATTACCTGGATGTAATTCCTTAAAATGTATTGAAGCCCCAGACAAACTTCTGGAACTTTGGTGAGTGATATTGTAGATATGTTCCCTAATGAGTATATGAAGACTCCTGGTGGTGCAACCTACTGTACATACTGCAGGCTGCACTCCTCACACCATATTAAATAAACAACATGATCGCTGTGGCAGTTCAAAAAAGAGGAAATAAGGTAAGTTTTTCCTGTGACATTTGATTTAAAATTGTTACCCTTGACCATAAACTTACAGAGATTACATCTGCTGGTACCACATTTATATGAACCCTGGAAATCTAACCATCTGGCATGACGTACTGGCTCCTTAACAAACAAACTAGGTGAATCAGTGTTTCCTATAGTGCATGGTCCGGTGGAAACAAATTTACAACTATTCCGTAAAATCTTATTTAATGTTGTATCTAAATTGAGTATAGGAAGATACTTTTTAATAATAGTTATTATTTCTTGGAACTGACAACTATATTGTGTGGTGAAACAAAGTTTGAAAGTATCATTGTCTTTATGTCGTTGGGTATTTTGTAACAAATAATACTTACCGTTTTAAATAAGATTTTACAGGAAGCAGAAATCTGCATTGGGCAGTCTGGGTCGTTTGCTCGTCGGAATTCTGTGTTTGCAAGCACCAAATTTTCAACAAGCAAACGACACTCTCAATGCCTAAAAACCATCATGTGAACCCACCCTTAGTGTTTAGTTTGTTTGTGTTCAATATATGTATATATACACACACAATTTCTCGGGTACCTTGTCTAATGTAGTTTCTGGGTTACAGTGTGTAATGTAATAATCTCTGGGGTACAGTGTAATGTAATGATCTCTGGGGTACAGTGTGTAATGTAATAATCTCTGGGGTACGGTGAACAATGCAGTAATATCTAGGGTATGGTGTGTAAACTAATCTCCCGGGCTACAGTGGGTAATGTAGTAATCTTTGGGGTACAGTGAGTAATGTAGTAATCTCTGGGTTACAGTGTGTAATGTAATCTCTTGTGTACGGTGTGTAGTGTAATCTCTGGGGGAAGGTGTGTAATATAATCTCTGGGGTACGGTGTAATATAATCTCTGGGGTACGGTGTAATGTAATCTCTGGGGTACGGTGTGTAATGTAATCTCTGGGGTACGGGGTGTAATACAATACCTCTTTAGGGTACAGTGAATTATATTATTTCTTGAGTACAATGTGCAATTCATTCTAAGGTGCAGTTAGTAATGTAATTTCTATGTCTACCATGTGTAATAATTCATTTCTTGGGTGCAGTGAGTGATGATATTTCTAGTGTATGGAATGCAATAAAATAAATGTTGGGGTACAGTATGTCACATGTGACTTTTAGGGCTATAGTGAGATTGGATTCAAGTGATTCCTGGGGTACAGTGAGATTGAGTTCTTTTATTTTCCTCATTCTGTTGTGTGCATAACAAATTTAATGGAGTAGTGATGGGGGGATGGGAGGGGTTAAGCGAAATTTGCTGCATTGCACATCATTTTTTATTTCCATCTAGAGGGGGTGATATTGTAGGTGGGCTGGTTCAGTTTCATTGCCAGGGCTGCTTTTTAGTCCAAGTCCAGCTCTAGACTTAAGTAATTAGAGAGCACTCATAACCTTACGGACTGCACCAAAAGTGTTTGCCATAAGGACTCCAAAACATACGTTGGCTCTGCACATATAAAATATATTGTGAAAAACACAAGCATAGGTGCACACTGAAAAGGCAATATATACATCTAATACAAATATCAGTGGCACACAAAGGGGACTAAGTAACACCTCAAGCTATATAGGAATATTGGAAATGCATTACTGCTAAGGAAAATATGAAAAACCTGGGACTCTTAGTTTACAGTATTTGATCAAAGATTGTATTAAGCTCACCTCCCAAAACGTCAAGGGGATCCCAGAGCAGGTGAGTCCCTACACTAAACATGTTCCCTCACTAGGATTCAATTCAGACTGCAACTTCTCAGGTATTGGTAGGAACTTGCAATTGGATTATCCTGAACTGGTTTAAAAGAGGCAGCGTTGCAGCAAGCCAAAAGATCGCCAATCTCAAATGAACTACAAAACATACGTTGGCTCTCCCACATAAAAAAATAATATTGTGAAAAACACAAGCATAGGTGCACACTGAAAAGGCAATATATACATCTAATACAAATATCAGTGGCACACTAAAGACTAAGTAACCTAAATCTATATAGGAATATTGGAAATGAATTACTGCTAAGGAAAATTATGAAAAACCTGGGGACTCTTAGTTTACAGTATTTGATCAAAGATTGTATTAAGCTCACCTCCCAAAACGTCAAGGGGATCCAGAGCAGGTGGTCCCTACACTAAAAAATGTTACCTCACTAGGAGTAAATTTCCCAGACTGCAACTTCTCAGGGAGTGGTAGGAACTTGCAATTGGATTATCCTGCACTGGTTTAAAAGAGGCAGCTGTGTGCAGCAACCAAAGAGATCGCCAATCTCAAATGAATTTACAAAACATACTTTGGGCTCTGCACAAAATAAAATATTTTGTGAAAAACACAAGCATAGGTGCAAAACTGAAAAGGCAATATTTTCATCAATACAAATATCAGTGGCACACAAAAAGACTAAGTAACACCTCAAGCTATATAGGAATATTGGAAAATGCATTACTGCTAAGGAAAATATGAAAAACCTGGGACTCTTAGTTTAAGTATTTGATCAAAGATTGTATTAAGCTCACCTCCCAAAACGTCAAGGGGATCCCAGAGAGGTGAGTTCCCTACACTAAACATTTTACCTCACTAGGAGTCAATTCAGACTGCAACTTCTCAGGGAGGTTGGTTGGGAAAACTTGCAGTTGGATTATCCTGCACTGGTTTAAAAGAGGCAGCTGTGTGCAGCAAGCCAAAGAGATCGCCAATCTCAAATGAACTACAAAACATAGTTGGCTCTGCACTATAAAATTATTGTAAAAAAACACAAGCATAGGTGCACCTGAAAGGCAATAATATACATCTAATACAAATATCAGTGGCACACTAAAGACTAAGTAACACCTCAAGCTATATAGGAATATTGGAAATTCATTACTGCTAAGCAAAATATGAAAAACCTGGGACTCTTAGTTTACAGTATTTGATAAAAGTTGTATTAAGCTCACCTCCCAAAACGTCAAGGGGGATCCCAGAGCAGGTGAGTCCCTACACTAAACATGTTACCTCACTAGGAGTCATTTCAGACTGCAACTTCTCAGGGAGTGTAGGAACTTGCAATTGGATTATCCTGCACGGGTTTTAAAAAGAGGCAGCTGTGTGCAGAAACCCAAGAGATCGCCAATCTCAAATGAACTACAAAACATACGTTGGCTCTGAAACTATAAAATATATTGTGAAAAACACAAGCATAGGTGCACACTGAAAAGGCACTATATACATCTAATACAAATATCAGTGGCACACTAAAGACTAAGTAACACCTCAAGCTATATAGGAATATTGGAAATGCATTACTGCTAAGGAAAATATGAAAAACCTGGGACTCTTAGTTTACTATTTGATCAAGATGTATTAAGCTCACCTCCCAAAACGTAAAAGGGGATCCCAGAGCGTTGAGTCCCTACACTAAACATGTTACCTACTAGAGTAAATTTCAGACTGCAACTTCTCAGGGAGTGGTAGGAATTTGCAATTGGTTTTATCCGCACGGGTTTTAAAAAGAGGCAGCTGGTGCAGCAAGCCAAAGAGATCGCCAATCTCAAATGAACTACAAAACATACGTTGGCTCTGCACATATAAAATATATTGTGAAAAACACAAGATAGGTGCACACTGAAAAGGAAATATATACATCTAATCAAAATATCAGTGGCACAATAAATACTAAGTAACACCTCAAGCTATATGGGAAATATTGGAAATGCATTACTGCTAAGGAAAAATATGAAAAACCTGGGACTCTTAGTTTACAGTATTTGATCAAAGATTGTATTAAGCTCACCTCCCAAAACGTCAAGGGGATCCCAGAGCAGGTGAGTCCCTACCCTAAACATGTTACCTCACTAGGAGTCAATTCAGACTGCAACTTCTCAGGGAGTGGTAGGAACTTGCAATTGGATTATCCTGCACGGGTTTAAATGTGGCAGCTGTGTGCAGCAAGCCGAAGAGATCGCCAATCTCTAATGAACTACAAAACATACGTTGGCTCTGCACATATAAAATATATTGTGAAAAACACAAGCATAGGTGCACACTGAAAAGGCAATTATACATCTAATAACAAATATCAGTGGCACACTAAAGACTAAGTAACACCTCAAGCTATATAGGAATATTGGAAATGCATTACTGCAAAGGGAAAAATATGAAAAACCTGGGACTCTTAGTTTACAGTATTTGATCAAAGATTGTATTAAGCTCACCTCACCCAAAACGTCAGGGGATCCCAGATCAGGTGAGTCCCTACACTAAACATGTTACCTCACTAGGAGTCAATTCAAACTGCAACTTCTCAGGGAGTGGTAGGAACTTGCAATTGGATTATCCTGCAAGGTTTAAAAGAGGCAGCTGTGTGCAGCAAGCCAAAAGAGATCGCCAATCTCAAATGAACTACAAAACAAAACGTTGCTCTGCACATATAAAATATATTGTGAAAAACCAAGCTTAGGTGCACACTGAAAAGGCAATATATACATCTAATACAAATTCAGTGGCACATAAAGACTAAGTAACACCTCAAGTTTATATAGGAATATTGGAAATGCATTACTGCTAAGGAAAATATGAAAAACCTGGGACTTTTTAGTTTACAGTATTTGATCAAAGATTGTATTAAGCTCACCTCCCAAAACGCCCAAGGGGATCCCAGAGCAGGTGAGTCCCTCCCACTAAACATGTTACCTCACTAGGAGTCAATTCAGACTGCAACTTCTCAGGGAGTGGTAGGAACTTGAAAATTGGATTATCCTGCACTGGTTTAAAAAGAGGCAGCTGTGTGCAGCAAGCCAAAGAGATCGCCAAATCTCAAATGAACTAAAAAAACATACGTTGGCTCTGCACAAATAAAAATATTGTGAAAAACACAAGCATAGGTGCACACTGAAAAGGCAATAAATACATCAATACAATATCAGTGGAAACACTAAAGATTTAAGAAAAACACCTCAAGCTATATAGGAATATTGGAAAGCATTACTGCAAAAGGAAAATATGAAAAACCTGGGACTCTTAGTTTACAGTTTTTGATCAAAGTTTGTATTAAGCTCACCTCCCAAAACGTCAAGGGGATCCCAGAGCAGGTGAGTCCCTACACTAACATGTTACCTCACTAGGAGTCAATTCAGACTGCAACTTCTCAGGGAGTGGTAGGAACTTGCAATTGGATTATCCTGCACTGGTTTTAAAGAGGCGGCTGTGTGCAGCAAGCCAAAGAGATCGCCAATCTCAAATGAACTACAAAACATACGTTGGCTCTGCACATATAAATATATGTGAAAAACACAAGCATAGGTGCACACTGAAAAGGCAATATATACATCAAATTTACAAATATCAGTGGCACACTAAAGACTAAGTAACACCTCAAGCTATATAAAATATTGGAAATGCATTACTGCTAAGGAAAATATGAAAAACCTGGGACTCTTAGTTTACAGTATTTGATAAAAGGGATTGTATTAAGCTCACCTCCCAAAACGTCAAGGGGATCGTTTTGGGAGGTGTTTTGCAGTCTGAATTGACTCCTAGTGAGGTAACATGTTTAGTGTAGGGACTCACCTGCTCGGGGAAATCCCCTTGACTTTTTGGGGAGGTGAGCTTAATACAATCTTTGATCAAATACTGTAAACTAAGAGTCCCAGGTTTTTCATATTTTCCTTAGCAGTAATGCATTTCCAATTTTCCCTATATAGCTTGAGGTTTTTACTTAGTCTTTAGTGTGCCACTGATATTTGTATTAGAGTTTTATATTGCCTTTTCAGTGTGCACCTATGCTTGTGTTTTTCAAAATTTATTTTTTTATATGTGCAGAGCCAACGTATTTTTTTGAAAGTTCATTGAGATTGGCGATCTCTTTGGCTTGCTGCACACAGCTGCCTCTTTTTAAACCAGTGCAGGAAATCCAATTGCAAGTTCCTACCACTCCCTGAGAAGTTGCAGTCTGAATTGAACTCCTAGTGAGGTAACATTTTAGTGTAGGGATCACCTGCTCTGGGATCCCCTTGACGTTTTGGGGGGTGAGCTTAATTCAAGCTTTGATCAAATACTGTAAACTTAGTGTCCCGGGTTTTTTTCATATTTTCCTTAGCAGTAATGCATTTCCAATATTCCTATATGCTTGAGGTGTTACTTAGTCTTAGTGTGCCCCCTGATATTTGTTTTTGATGTATATATTGCCTTTTCATTGTGAAACCTATGCTTGTGTTTTTCACAATATTTATATGTGCAGAGCCAACGTATGTTTTGTAGTTCTTTTGAGATTGGCGATCTCTTTGGCTTGCTGCACACAGCTGCCTTTTTTTAAACCAGTGCAGGAAAAACCAATTGCAAGTTCCTACCACCCCCTGAGAAGTTGCGTCTGAATTACTCCTAGTGAGGAAACATGTTTAGTGTAGGGACTCACCTGCTCTGGGATCCCCTTGACGTTTTGGGAGGTGAGCTTAATACAATCTTTGATCAAATACTGTAAACTAAGAATCCCAGGTTTTCATATTTTCCTTAGCAGTAATGCATTTCCAATATTCCTATATAGCTTGAGGTGTTACTTAGTCTTTAGTGTGCCACTGATATTTGTATTAGATGCCATAAGGACTCCGCCCGGACCTGCTGGGGGAGTTCACAGCACTCCCTCAGACCTCCTTGCTGGGTTAGAGGGGGCTGCTTTACTGCAGGGAGAGAAGGGAAGGGAGGGGAAGTGAAAGGGAAGGCGAGTGAAGGAGGGAGGGAAGGATAGGAGATGAGAGGGAAAATTGGTCCCTCCCAGTTTTTAAACCAAAGTTACACCCCTGATAGAGATTATGACATCATTTCGTGGTAGAACATGAAAGCGGGAACAAACCTGATTATACAAGCTGCTTGTCTATGTACAATTAGGATGTAATCCCACTTGCAGATCTAGCAGAGACACATTATACAGAAATTCAACTAAATTTAATTGAATAACTGGTGGCTTAGTAGGATTGTTGTATTCATGCAGAGTAGATGGTAATCTGTTTTTATATACACGATGCTATAACATGTGGTAGATGGTAGTATGTCTTCAGGCCCACCTTCCTTCTTCCTGGAGCACTGTTCAATGTTAGCTGATAAACAGGGGGAACGCAATGTTGATTGTGCAATTTTAGAAACAGAAATGATACTATTGTTGATTACTAGGGATTGTCTTACAAATTGTTCCTCCAGTTATGTCTTTTTCATAGCATTTACTCTAGACTTTGCAAGGTCTTTGTATTTGACTAGCCCACAAAGGTGTTGCATGTGTGAAATCTAGTGAGAGGTGGCAAAAAAACAATTTTAACTATAGAATTTTTTTTTTCAGAGAAAGTAGACCACCAAAAACCACAGACATACTATCATGAGAAAACCCATACAGCTATTTTCAGAACATTTTTCAATTGATACATTAATGACTTCAAATGACCATGACATTCTCGTAACTGCTTTATTACAGAAGGTTGTATGTGGCTGCCACTATCATTAAAATAAATGTTCTCTTTCAATGTTCTATACAATAGTCAATAATTACAGTTGGCCATTTTATTTTTATAACAGACCCTGCTATATTCCGAATCTATTCAGAATTCATTGCTTTCATTTTACTTGTGTTTTGTGGAGCTCTGCCAGCTTCAGCATATAATCACAATACACTATAGTATTTTCTAGCTGCAAGCTTTATAGAAAGAAAATAAAATATTGACAACCTTATTAAAAGCTGATGACTATACCCAAGAATAGATGCCTTGTTTACGAGTTAGTTCTTACTGTGCATTTTTAGTGTTATAAGTCAACATGGGGTGAATCAGCGATAAGGTTGTGTTTTTATCATTTTCAGTTTTTGTTTTTATTCCATGTTGTATATATTTTACATAATTTTATTGATCATTCAATTTGGTTTATTTTAGTTGTGTTTTAGTCTTGGACATATGGATACCTGTTCTCCTTAAAGTATTTATTTATTTTTTTTTACATGTGCAGATAGTGCTTTCTGAAGTAAAAATGGATAGTTAAAGGTTATGGGCACCTTTGCAATGAAATTTTTGTTTTATCATTTCCCACAACATAGGCATACATTGCAATACATTGTCCATGCAGCCTCCTCTCTATAGCAGCACTGTGGCAGAATAGAAAAGCTATCTGCCCAACTTCTCTCTCTTGGCTACCTTGCTGTCGGGGTGCGGAAAGGAGAGCTCTGTACCTCCCAGCAGTCTGTTCTGTTGTGCTTTCAACTACAACACCAACATTATAAACTATGGAGAATTAAAGAAAGGGGATGGAATGACAGGAGTGGTGGAAACCACACGGACATTATTGTATATTGTAACCATAACATGCCCCAGGAACTTGGCCTTTGGGCGCACAATTAAGCTGCAGGGTACTGGGTGCAAGGAGCAGGTGTTGAAATGTGCCCTCATTGCTAACCCTTTTTCTGACACTTTCAACACTTAAACAGTGTTTACCTTAGATTGTGAATAAACTAGCTTTGATACCTTTATTCTCCCATTACATGTTGTTCATTGGCAAAGAGGCAGACTGGCTCAGATCTTAAACCATGCCCCACCCCTTCCTCCTGTATTAACTATGGGTGTTGCCAGGGTCTCCACTCCCCTCCTACCCCTCTCCCCCAAGTTACTCACTCATGGCACAGTCGAAAGCAGGTGCAGAGGCAGACTCCACTGATAATCAGGTGACACAGGGGTTAGTGAAGAAAACATGCACTAAACGACAGTCACACTTGGTGCAGCTCTATATTTACTGCATGCAAAGTGAGTGATTGACATTCCTAAATTCAGTGATGCAACCTGCAACACCCTATACAAGTATGAGCTCTCCAGTGTGCCAGCTATTAAAGTAACAAAAAAGTTTACCTCTCTCCTTTGCCTGTTGTTATCTAACAATGTTAGGAGCAATTCATACACAGCTGTTCCCCCACAGCTCTGCCCTTTCTGCACCTACATATCCTATAGTGTCACTACCTATAACCTTTTGCTACTTGGCCACCTTAAGTTTTGCAGTCTCTACACAATAGCCTCTTTCATTCCTTCCCCTCTTCTCTGCATAGAGCTATCAAAGGTATAATTCAAGAATTGCTGCCACTGTACATGTCCAGAGAAGGCCTATGATGGATGTCATACAGTGACATCATCATACATAGAAGCCCATGTTAAAAAAAAAAAAGTAAAAAATGGTCTAAACAGAATCCAGTGGTCTGCATTGGATTCTGTTGTGTAGAGCAGCATATTTCATACTGTTTTTAGCAGTATTCCAGCCTGACAGACCAACAGGACACTTTTTATCCTCTATCTGGCCAATGAAGCCATATGGATACACTTAGCATGTATGTTGGGAGCTTTTCTGGCGTCCGTGCTTTCCCTCTCACATTTGATCTTAACAGGATCTTCGACACTAATATCCAACAGCCAAACGCAATAAAAAATAAGGTGCTACAGGATATCTCCAACAGCAAAAGAGGAGGGTCTCAACACCGTACTGAAAATTGCTGTCGCCTACCAAAGTGCAAAAAGACACTTTTCATCTTCATCACTATTGTATTAATCTCCTTACGTCCATTTTTATCGTCTCAAAAATCAATCTTGGTATAATTACGCCGGGACTTCGGGAGCTCGCGCCGGCTCCCGCTGACCTCAGAGACTTTCGTTACTAGCGGCATGTATTCGCCACTAGTAATTGACATGTCACTTATCTCACCCCGCGGTGTATTGTCCGAGCGGGGAGAGGAGGCGTAATCCATAGTTCTCTATGAGAACTGTGGATTACTGTAATTATTGGGACGTATTTCGCCCGTATTGAGCGCAGTACGCTGCGAAATACGGGCCAAAATATGTCCCAATTTAAGCCGTGTGAACTTAGCCTAAGGGTATGTTCACACGGCATGTTGGATCCATTTTGGATCAGAACAAAGCATCCAAAAGCGCTGCACAAATCGCATCCAATATGCAGGTGCGTGTTTGGATGCGTTTTGGCTGTAGTAGAAACGCACCCTATAGTTTTAAATAGGGCGTCTGCTGTGTCTTTCGGATCAAGAATTGACATGACAATTCTCTGAACGAATTTGAAAGATGTATCAGAAAGACGCATGTAAACATGCATCGGCGATCACTCGTCTAAACACTGATGCGTGTCTTACATTGAAAGCAATGTAAATCACACTGCACATTGTTAGACGTGTGTTTGGGTCAATTTAGGCTCCTAAACACGCATCTAAAAACTGATCCAAAATTGGATCCAACACGCCGTGTGAACATACCCGTATGCTGCAGGTGTTTAATTGATTTTTGAGCCATGTGGATTTTATGTATTCACAAAGATTGCTTTCTGCAATTATAAAATAGATATAAGAAGATTAATACAATATTGATCAAGATTAATGGTGCCGTTTTGTACTTTATTGGGTGACAGTAATTGAGTGTTTTGTTTAGTAAATCTTCCACAAATCATCTCACTACAGTTCATGACCAAGTACAACACCGCTGTTTACTGCTGTACAAAGTCCTCCAGACTATGTCTTCTGGGTAGTATCTTGATTTCTGAAAAGGTATTTCATTTATGGAAAGTTATTTATAATTGAAGTTATGCATTAACCACCTTTTGTATGGGAAGAGTTAATCTAGCAAAGCCAGATATTGCCAAGAACAGCAGTGAGGAAACTTGCTGTGTTCCTTATTCTTCTCCTCAGTGATTGCTATAGGGGTTTCTCTTTTTGAGTTGCTGTGCCATGAAACCCAAGGTTGTTTTTTTACATAACACTTTTGTAACACTTTGGCTGATTAGCTTCTGGAGGGTGTAAACATCTCACCTTAGCGGTTAAGTTGAAGTTGGGTAAGACGTTAAATCAAGGAAAGCTAGGGTATGGTCACACCAGCCACATGCAGCCAAAAATACCAGTCATACTAAACTTGTGTGACCATTGGTGTTAATTAGGGCCATGGTTTCAGAAACATGCAGCATGCCTTTTTTGTGGCCTCACCTTTGGTTGTTGCTCAGCTGACTTGGGCCAGGTTCACACACTGCGTTGTTTTTGCATTTTAGATATTTGAAAGAGGATGCATCAAAAATGCAAGTGATGAAACATATCAGATGTGTTGTACCCCATGTTTGTACTACCTCATATTTATGGAAGTTGGCAGGACGATTGTGTAAACTAAGCACGTCTCGCCTTTCTTCTCACCCCTGTTCCTATATAGATTGGAGGCTCTTGCAAGCGGGGCCCTCACACTTTTTGTTGATCTGTTTAGAGCCATTTATTGGTTTACTATGTAATGTGCACTGAAAAGTGCTACATAATATGTTGGTGCTGTGTGACAAAAGATTATTATGTGTTCTTCAAAATAGGTATGCACATTTTTAATTGAGTAAAATTTGATAAGGATTTCTACTAGGTGTTCCAAGTTTAAGTTGATTGTAAAATACATTCATTTTTACTAGTGCATGCATCTTTGGTACATATGTTTTTTATTCCTTTAAAAAAAAAAACGCATTGAAAACGCACACAACACTGCAATATATAAACTCAACCTTAGCCTGCTCAGTTTTTTGTTAAAAAAAACTATTGGGCCTGGATTTCTTTGGAATAGCATGTAGGTCATTAGAGGGAAGGTTCTCTTTCCACTTCTCTGTGTGGTTTTCATTTAATCCACCATTGCTCTGGTGCAGCTGCTAGACTTATTAATAGACTGTACAGAGTCTGCAGCTAGTACAGTCTGGATCAGAGCCCGGAAACCACTTAAAAGGGGGCTTTCACCATCTTGTTTCACAGAGCCACAGCCAGGTTCAGGTTGTGGATGGTTTTGCAGCAGTGATTGGCATACCAGCTCTGATCCTAGCTGAGCCTAATAGACAGACATTAGTGCTGGTGGTTTCTAAACAACATTGCTTAAGACTAGAGAGCTCTATATGGTTAAAGTGTGTCAGAAACATAAGCTTCATCTTGCAGATAACAAACAGCAGGAAGAGATGTCACCATCTCGGTTACTGCTAATAAATCCTGTCAAAGCAGACAGAGGTGGTTGGTAACCTAGAGAAGCTTGTGTACATAAGCAGGGAATAAGAAATGCTCTAGCTTTGAAGGGAAGCAAAATCAAAACAGCAATGTATTTGGTAATCCTTTTTTTTTTTTTTACCTTTCTTATATATTTATTTATTTATTTTGCTAGACGATGCCACAATAAACCCGAATAAGGGCTTGTTCACCCGACGCTTTTGTGATTCGTTTTACGGATCCGCAAAACGGATCTAACAATTGTCAGTGTGATTAACAATGAGTTCAATGGCAAAAGCGCATCGCTGTTCTCACGGGAGATCGCCGATGCGTTTTTGAGGGCTCTCCTGCACTGCGCTTTTCACATCCGCTTTAAGAATTGACATGTCAATTATTCTTGTGTTCTACACAAGTGAAAGCCCATAGGAGATAATGGAGTCCGCTTTTGGCACCTGTTCAAAGGCGCTCCACACTGGGCACGTATCGGCGGCGCTTTGCTTCCTGAAAGCGGATGTGAAAAGCGCAGTGGGCGGCTGGACGGGGCATTGGCGGTGAGCGGCGGCTGCAGGGAGATGGATGGAGCTCGGAGGTGAAGTGCTGCAGGGGGATGGATGGCTGGGAGGTGAAGTACTGCAGGGGGATGGATGGATGGCTGGGAGGTGAAGTACTGCAGGGGGATGGATGGATGGCTGGGAGGTGAAGTACTGCAGGGGGATGGATGGATGGCTGGGAGGTGAAGTGCTGCAGGGGGATGGATGGCTGGGAGGGGAAGTGCTGCAGGGGGATGGATGGCTGGGATGAGAGGTGCTGCAGGCGGATGGATGGCTGGGAGGGGAGGTGCTGCAGGGGGATGGATGGATGGCTGGGATGTGAAGTGCTGCAGGGGATGGATGGCTGGCTGGGAGGTGATGGATGGGCTGCAGGGGGATGGATGGGCTGCAGGAGGATGGATGAATGGGCTGCAGAGAGAGAGAGAGAGAGACTTATCCGTAAAGTGGATCCGTAAAACGCAAATGCATAAAAAACGGATCCAAATAAAGTATCAACTCTTGCGTTTTTCGGATACACTTTCCGGATGCAGTTTTCACTACTCAAAAACGGGCGCTTTCTCAATATCAATGTATGCCATGATTAAGGGTGAACCGCCACCCGAAACGCGTCGGCACTAATTTGGATCGTTTTGTTTGCTATGCCGTGCAGGGTACTTCTGGTTGTTTTTACTGATTTGGAAATAAACGTCTGAACATTTTATTTGAACCTTCCGGAACCGCTGTGTCATCTATCTACAATTGTTGGATATCACAGGACACAGTGCTTTAACTGACTGCGGTCAGTACAAATAAAGTGGGTACCGGACTGTTTCTTTGGCCCTAAAATGACATAAGGCAATGGGGGAGAAAAGCATTTGAGGGAAGAGACAGGGTTCTGTCATGCCACAGCAACACAGAAGGGGGTGAGAAGCAGGACATCTCTTGTCTCCCACATAGACACTGTGCTGCCATATGTGTTTTATTAACACCTGTCGTTTGGTTCTATAGCCCTTAGCCTGGCACAGTGGCAGATGCAGTCCTAACGGCTATTAACAAGTTGGGTATCAGGCTGTAAATATAGGTGGTGATAGCATAATATTGATCACCAAATTTTCACAAACTCATTCGCTTGCATAAAGCTCTCTGGAGAGAAAAGGTTCATCATTATAACTGATTAGAAGAAAAAACTTCATCAATTGTAGACGTTTTTTCAATAAATATCAAGGTTGGCTTTCGACTCTGTCCAAGTTTTAAATTTTGGCCCACTGTGTATTTGAGTTTGACACCCCGGTTCTACAGGAACCTCAGTAATACTTTTTATAGATTGCAGATGTTGTATTGATTTGTGTGACCTAAAGTACAGTCACAGGTGTTGAAGTAAAGCTCAATTACCTTCAGACTTCTTACTGTAGGATTATTAGGCCCTTGAAATAATCCTGTACTCTCCGGACAACAGCGCATCCATTAGCAGGTGTAAAAGACTTGTGAATCCTGAAATCCTGACCTTTCTATAAAAAGACTTTTAGCACAACGTTCTTGACTGTCTTTGATTATTCTGTCCTGATGCTTCATCAGTCTCTCGAGATTAAGTTGCATTTGTTGAACTTCGTTCCTGTTAGTTCTGCCTCTGACCTTTGTTTTGTGGGAACATACTGCACTATATTTCCTTACCGTTTCTTAACTAGGCCTTATTGAGAGTCTAGAAAAGTTAAATGGCCATACTTATTGCAACTTTAGGAGGCCTTCTAAGTTTTTAAACCCATCTGACCACAAAACCAGATATAACGAAATTAATAAAATGATTAACAACTTTACAGAACAGAAAAGAATAGTCTAAGATAAGATACTAGGGATTTTTGAACTGTTAAAAATAGAAATGTTACCATGTTAAAAAATGTATTGCTCAATATGAGCTTTTTTTATTACTTAGGAAATTTTCATAGGCTGCCAGAAAACTGTGGGTTATTTGCATCTGGCATCACTTAAGTTTTCTGTTCTTAGCTACTGAAGTCAGTCATAATTGTTAAGAAAAAGAAGCTTCTCTTATGCTGGACAGTGCTGCAATTTGGAGGCTGAGTATGCCTATACGACTTTAATATGTGATACTTTGTTTGTCTTGTTAATTGGAAGGATGTGTCAGAAAAGATGTTAAATGTGCTCTGCAGTAGCTGCTATGAGCAATCTGTTAATTGATGCAAAGAACACTACAATTTTGCTAATTGTCGACAAGTTTATTCAGCTGCACATTTTTCTGCATTTTATGTTTTTTGTTTTTTTTTTCTCCATTTTTAGATCTCGGTTTTCAGGCGGCCTCCAAAATTGTTTCCACTCCTGTTTATGAAGCATTGAAGGTTTTGCGAGACATAAGCCAGAATTTTCCAATAAAAGCAAGGTAAGCCAGAAAAGGCGTGTGTGCAGTGATTAGGATGTGGCAATGTTGGCTCATAGAAACAGATTTCTGGAAATTACTAAAACATTGTCATCAATTTATTTTGTTCACAGTATTATTGCATTCTAACCCAATTTTTGAGTTATTATATTTGTAACAATTTATACTTGCAACTTCTCACAATGAAACAAGAATAATCGAGAGTACTATTTACTGTTACTGTAATGGCAAACAATGATTTCATTAGGAAAGTGCATGAGCGATTTGGACACGGATGCCGAGGCAGATTCAGCGCTGAATTTGTGTCAGAATCGGCACCCAAATTGTTTCTAATGGAAATCCTCATCGTAGCACACATGATGCTGAATTTTCTTAGTGTGGATTTATTTTCAGTGCTAAAAATAAATGGACATGTAGATTCTTGAGGTAGATTCAGCACTGAATCCTCACATAGTTATTGGAGGCTGCAAATCTGCCTCTGAAATTGGTGTCAAATTCACATCCAAAATCTATGCTTACTGATGTTAGGTGTGAATTTCATGCTGATTAAGGGCTGAAGTTTTCAGCGCTTCAAATCAGTGATGTGAACTTACCCTAAGATGTGTCACCAAAAATATTTAGCAAGACAAGAGGGGTCTCAAGTCCCCTTCTAAGTGGAGTTGCTCTTCCATGCTGCCACTTTATTTAAAGGCTTTTGGACTGGCAGTGATTGCCAAAAATGCAACTTAATTTTTGTGCTTTTAATATGTGAACACACAATATACTTAGGTGTGTATTTTGTTGGCATGTTAGAAGCCTGCAGTTTTACATGTCTATAAAAGTGTAGCCAAATTGTAAGGGTGGCTGATGATTTAGATGGGTAAGTTCCAATAGTTCAAAACGGCAAAATATAGCAATATCTAGGGTCCAAATTTTGGTAAAATCACAGAAAAAAATCACTCTCCTTGTATTCTTTGGATATCGTTATCAATAGTGTCAGCTTGTCAACCATATCAGATCCAGTCAATGAATAAACCCTTCTCACAGGGTTCTAATCCTTTAGTTAAAACTTAAAAATGTATCCCAGGAAATGTATGGCAAAACTTTTTTTTTTTTACACATTGTGAATAGAATTGCACACTATTCTGTTCCCCAACTGTTCTGTTAGGTGCTGACTGGTGGTCATGGCTTCCAGGGCCTACAAAAAGGCCTCAATGGCTGATCATTAAAAACCATGTTCATCAGTGTTCACTGCCTCATTAGTGGCCGCAGGATTTTGTGGGTGTTCTCAACTTTGGGCTATGTCCATGCGCCATTTTATTTATGGGTATTTTGGTATACCTGTATTGTGCAAGAAAATTCACATCATAAATGTCCCAGTGTTCTCAATAAAACTAGGTGACATTGTGTGCAAATGTATAAATGTGCGAATTTTGTTTGAAACATGCATGTGCTGTATTTTTTAACACCTATTTATGTTTGGGTACAGAAAATCATACCATTAAAAATGACATCTTGTTCTTCAAAAAACAAGCTCATACTTCTATGTAGATGGGGAAAAATAAAAAAATTATGGTGTAAACAAAAATCTCTATTGAGGATAGGGATCAAACAGTAGGTCAATTTTCGATTTGTTCTCTTGAAAACTTTATACATTTGCCGGACAGTCATTGACCATGTATTTTCAGCTAAGCCCCACCTACTTTTCCCCACTTTTTAAAGAGAACCTCAAATCTGAAGTTTTCAGCCAGAAAAGAACCCGTTTATTCATGACCCGCCCACCTGAGGCTAGCCACACCCACCTCATAACTGATAAACCTATTACTTCGAAGAGGTAGAAACATGTGAATAACTGTCGGGTGGGCGGGGCTAGCCTTTGGTGAGCAGGGCTAACACCTGATCCTGAATAAGCTGGACTCTTTTCTGGCTGAAAACTGCCAGATTTGAGCATGAAATACTCTAAAACTACTGCACCTTACAGAATAAGGGACACAGCGCTGGAAATAGGATGTCTGTCACTAGCTTGTGCTGTCCTCAGCAAGGGGGGCATAATCTATTTGACAGGTTCTCTTTAAATGTGACAAGAGGAGTAAAATGTAACAAATTATAGTACAATTATGCCATTCATTATAATTTGCTAATTTTTAAGACAAAAAAATGTCATAGAAGGATTAGTAAATTTCTTCTATTATTCTTTTCAAGATCAGATCAGCTCGTGAAAAACTGAGACTATATCTGTCGAGGTGCTACAAAAGCAACAGTGAAGCGGTACAATGCTCCTTTGTACCTGTGTAGCTTTGTCTATGAATGCACAGGTGTATTATATGCTATTCAACATTTTCTAGCTGTCTTGTGATGTAATAGAATTTGAATGGAGGATGTCATTATATTATATTGAAATAGACATTTTTGAGGTCTTTAAGCAATAGAGAATAGTGAGATGCTCCCTGCCCTGGCATGTCATGTTTCTTCTTCCAGTTACAACAGCAGAAGACTAGAATATTTGAATATCTAAAATGAAAAAGTAATGGTGTCCACCCCACTGATCATGCTCCTTTATAGCATGTGCTGAAATGAAAGGCTGCTTCCTCTAAAGGTGGCTTGTTTCTTCTTGGAGAAGCATGATAATTTATGCTTAAAATATTGATTTACAGTGGCCCAAACTTACAGTACTGTACTACTTATTACCACATTTCTGCTTTTTTTTTACGCCTTTTTTCTTACACTGTGTTGTTCAGAATCGTACATACTTAAAGGTGCTTTCAGGTTACTTAAAGGGGTTTTGCCACGATCTCATTTCATACCTCTTGTATTCAGCTCTTCAGCTCTTTGTGCTCAGAAGGGGGCGTGTGTGATTTGTTTGCATTGCATATCATGTGACCCAGCAGGCTGACATCACTCTGTAGTCAAAGAAAGGTCTGCTTATGTAAAGCACTGTGAGTAGCTGAAAGGTTATGTTTTTGCACAAGGGTCCTAGGTTCAAATCCTTGCAGGAACGAAACCTTTTTTTTTCTCATTATAAATGCACAAACCTCACTGAGGTTTCTTTTTTATTTGTTTGCACTGTTTGACTAATTACTAAGGGGTACAAAGGACAGGAATAGAATGACAGCACCTGGGGTTTGAACACTCAATAGCTGCCTGAGAAGAGAAGTGATATCTGAGCATGTCTGACCAGGAGTGAGGAGCTCTCAGCCCTAGCCGTAGCCCCCAGAGATGATCTGTAAACAATGGATCACTAAAGGAGCAGCTAAAACAAAAAGGCCTCGTTCACACGGCTTATTCTGGGACGGATTGGAGCCGTACTGTGCGCCGTATTTGCGCTGCAGTACGGCTCCAATCCGTCCCAGTAACTTCGGTAATCCACAGTTCTCATAGAGAACTATGGATTCCGTCGCTCCTCCCCGCTCGGCGAATCCGCCGCGGGGGGAGAAAGTGACATGCACATTATTTATGGCGCGTACATGGGGCCGGCGGGCAGTTCCCCTGCCGCGCCCCCGCCCCTTATTCAAGCCGTATTGCGGGCGGGATCCATCCCGCAATTACAGCTTGAATAAGCCGTGTGAACACAGCCAAACGGTGCAGAATTTGTAATAATAATGAATGATGAAAATGTTTATTTCATTTGCATGCTTCCCACGTCAATTTTACTTCGTGGCAAAATCCCTTTAAGCTGTGGGTGCTGAAAAATACATGCATGTTTCATAGAAAATATGCACATAAATTGTGTATTTACCTGCAAATCCATGTGACTGGTGCTGGATACTGTAGTGGCTCTCAGTTGTGTAACGGTGGCAGCGTAACTACCTTTTACACAGTGTGGTTTTGTCTGGTTTTTGGTGTGGCTTTTCTGTTGCAGTACTTCACTGTACTGAAACTGCTGTTATAATCAGCAAGCTCCTTTTGTTATCCAAATCGACTGGAATGGTGTTACTAGTGAGTGATCAATTATGGTGTTTAAAGTCTTGTATGTTACAAACACAGTAATTAATTGCTCACTTGTAACACCTTTCCAAACAATTTAGGTAACTGAAAGAAGCTTGCTGTTAAAGGGGTTGTCTCACTACAAAGAATAGCTTTCAAAATGTAGACTAAATTAAGACGTTTTCCAAATATATTGCGTTGTTCATCTTTTTTTGTTAATAAATGATTTTATCACCTTCTGTGCTCTCTCTGGTTCCCCAAGTGATGGCATGGCAGTGTGAAAGCTTGTGTGTTATCTGATCTTTCAGACAAAAAACTAATTACGGTTTACATTAGCCCAGAAGCTTCTCCGGACGTCAGAGAAGGTACTTTAGCTAATCTAGACTGATAAACGGAGAAGTCTGAATACACAGAGCTTATATGCTAAATACAGGCAGCTTGACCAGGAAGTGACAGAGCATAGCAGCATTATTTTATTCATGCATCCTATGAAACTTTGAGATGAGACAACCCATTTAAATGGAACCTGTCAGGTGGTTTATGCTTACCTATCTGAATGCAGGATTTGAAATTGCTGAATCCCAATCGGCTAACATGGCAGCGGGAAGCCTTGTGAAGACGTCCATCGCTGACATGTTTTTGTTTGCCCCACTTCCTGCCTGGGGCAGGAAGTGGTGAAACCGCCCTTTTGGTACCGCCTAATGCTTTGTCTATGCAATGCATTAAGCTGTGTAAATGATTGCACCACCTATTGGTGAAGCGCACTAGGGGGAATCAAAGTTAAAGTAAAAAAAAAAAAAAAAAAAGTTTTAAAGTATAAAAAAATTAAAGGTTTAAATCACCTACCTTTCACCATTTAAGAAATAATAATAATAATAAAGTTACACACATTTGGTATCGCAGCATTCAAAAAAGTCCGATCTATTAAAATATAACATCATTTATCCCGTATGCTGAACACCGTAGAAGAAAAAAAATTCCAAATGCCAAAATTGCGGGGGTTTTTTTTTTAGTTAATTTCATGTCCTATAAAAGTTGGAATAAAAGTGATCAAAAAAGTCGCATGTATTCCAAACGGCTAGCAATAAAAAGTACACTTCAGCCTGCAAAAAAGCACCCTCACTGACGTCCATAGGTGTTAGTACAAAAAAGTTATTGGTCGCAAAAAATTGCGCTGTGGCACAAATTTCACAAATAGAAATTTTTTTACGCCACCAAAACATAACGAAAACCATACATGTTTGGTATTGGCTGATGCGTATCAACCTGTAGAGTACAGATAACACATCATTTTTTACCGAAGAATGAATGCCGTAAAAACAAAACTCCCACAAACATGGCGCAAATACTTTTTTTTTCACATTTTGCCACACTTAGAATTTTTTTGCAGTTACCCAGTATATTCTATGGTACGAAGAATTACATCATTAGAAAGTACAACTTGTCCCGCTAATTAAAAGCCCTCCTATGTCTATGTAGGTGAAAAATAAAAACTTTATGGCGAGGAGAAAAATGAAGAGTAATATTTTTTTTCTTTTGAGGGATTAAAGGGTTAAACACCCTCCCATCTCTTTAGAGAGACTTATGCACATTGCGACACAACATGGACAGGATTAATGCAAAGCACCCCAACGTGATTGAATTGGGTTGTTCCAGAGCGTATTGGGAATTGGTAAGGGAAAGTTGGCAAGCATGTACACCTGTGTAAAATTACATTGAATCAATATATATCCAGACAAGATTTTCCTCAGTAATTGGGTGTTCTACCCAAATTCTCATTTAGCCACACTTTGTGTGAGGTAGCTTTTAGAAGCTGGACCTTTGATCTTCAGCTGTTTTTAGAGGAGCGGTCTTGAAAAGACAACCTATTTAATTAGTGATGCAATTATATCCTACTTATGAAGACAGACATTTAAAGAGAACCTGTCACATAGTTTTTGCCCCCCTTGCTGAGGACAGCACAAGCTAGTGTCAGACCTGCTGTTTCCAGCGCTGTGTCCCTTATTCTGTAAAATCCTGTAGTTTTCTTGTATTTAATGCTCAAATCTGCAATTTTCAGCCAAAAGAGTCATTCAAAGAGTCGGTTTTTTTCACCTGAGGCTAGCCCCGCCCACCTCAACGGATAAACCTATTACTTTGAATAGGTAGAAACACGTGAATAACTGCCAGATGGGCGTGGCTAGCATTTGGTGGGCGAGGCTAACACCTACTCATGAATAAGATTTGAGCATTAAATGCTCTAAAACTACAGCATCTTACAGAATAAGGGGCACAGCGCTGGGAACAGCAGGTCTGACACTAGCTTGTGCTGCCCTCAGCAAGGGAGGCACAACCTATGTGACAGGTTCGCTTTAAGATCATTTTTGAATCACATTCGTTATTTTGCTAAAATCATGATTGTATCTGAGCAGAAGGAAACATAAAATATCTTGCTGCTATGAGCAAGCACCAGGCTTTGTACTCGGTGTTACAGATAAATGTATTCAACCACTGCATTTAAGATCCAGGTATTCTATTTATATATTGTGCTGTAAATCGACGAAAAGCTGTTTATTCTCTCCTTATCAAATGTATGTGTTGTCCTTCAAGCTAGGCACTCTTAAGTACATCGAAATTTATGCTTTTTTTTGTTGTTTCTTCTGGCAGTTCTTAAAATTGGATTGATTGGGATCCATGTTGCAGGGCTATTTAATTCTAACTTGTAATGTAGCTTTCTATAATATACTGCCCTATACGTCTACATGGAGATACAATGGTGTTTGTTCACTTTTTTTAAGCATCCCTGTGCTTGTTTGCTATATATGGTTTATAGAGCCAGTAGAATGACCCTGGCATTTCATTCAGTCAAAATTGAGAATTTTATGACCTGTGTCCTTGCTGCTTTTGCAAACAATAATTCTGTGTATAATCTGTCTCCTCCTTTCTTTACAGCTCCATATTCCTCATGGTTAAATATTTTTGTAGGCCAATAAATGTAAATGTACTCGGTAAAACCATTTGTGATGACATTTGGTTCTTTCAATTTACTGCATTTGACCTTAATTGTCTTTTCTGCTGTCTCTTGTTCAGTGGAGATTTAAGATGAGTGTTTTATAGCATTTAGCATGTCTTCTCTGTCACCTTGTATAGATATATGCATTGGAATGCAGAGCAAATTCCTGCTTCATTGACGTCTCTGCACTGGCAGCTAGAGAAGCATTTAAACCTTTATCGGAGCAAGAACATAATACTGTAGATGGATAGATTATTGTTAGTGTACTTATTCAGTTTACAGTCCTGCTTTAGGAAATGCTTTAAATTGTTTTCTATCTCATTTTAGAAGAGCAGTAGAAAAGCATAGGGTGATAATGCTTATACCAGCTGTGAATGAGATTCTGGCTCATTTCGGCAAATAATAGAATTTATGTTAGACGTTGGAAGTTTTCATTGTGAATATTCTGAAACAAGTCCTTTGGTTTTAGTATATTATATGATAATGTGTATACCTGATTGATCCAGATTTTCAGTGAATAACTATTAAATGAAATTTAGACTGCAGTTCAGCAGCAGGAATTTAATAGGCATTGTGTTCAATGAATTATTTCAACAGGCCTCCAAAGGTTGCCATTATGAATGTACAATGGCAAGAGATAAACATGCAAGTTAAGTTTCAAATCGGTGCTGTGACAATACATAGATGTATAACAATGATCCACCCAACCAGACAAAAATACTCCCTGACAAGAAGAAAAAAAAAAAAGACAAGGCGTAGTTGATAGAATCCAATGAATCTTTATAGGTGTGAATATAATGTTAATACGTGTAAGTTATTACAGTATTAGAGTGAAAGGAGGCCATTTCACTGTTAACCCACCTCTAGCCTGGATACATGATGAAGTACACTTTAGCATGGAAGCATACAGGTTCCATATGGCATCCTGTAACACTTTTGCCCACAGATGATACAGCTGGGTATGTAGATCCTGTGCCCTTAAAGCTGGCATCCCAACTGGTCCCATAAATACTTGATTGGCAATAAATTTGGTAACCTGGCAGGCCAAGGAAGTGTTGCAATCTAATGAAGACATTAGTGGGAAACCCTTGTTGTGCATTAATACTCCGTTATCCATTGCTTCGGTGTTCATTATTTCATAGTTACATCACCATCAATGTTGCAAAAAGCCTCGTTATCCATCGTTTTGTTTCACAGATACATCACTTCACATTCAATATCCATGACTATTCAACCTTCCCTTATTCACTACGTCTACTTCAGTTGGTACCATAAAACCACATCATCTTTTACTGTATCCCACTTACAATGTTATTTCTGCCTTGTTACATTTTACTTAACTGTACAGTACTTTTCTTTCTGCCTCGTTATCTGACGTTTCGTTAGCTATCACACTTTTCTGGAACGTAACCCCAGCGGATAACGGGGTATCCCTGTTTTTGGACAGGCATTATCCTGCTGAAAAATGCTAGTTGGAAGCCCTGCCTAGAGAGGCAATCCATGTGGCTGCAGGATGCCCTGCACATACTGCTGAGCTGTTAGTGTCCCCCATGTCACTACTGGTGGTGACTGATTGTCATAAGCTATGGTTCCCTAGACCATCACACTAGCAGTTGGGGCAGTGTGTCGCTTCACTGCAAAGGGAGAAAGTGTTTACAATGAGGCCTCCATTCTCAAACTTGACCCAAACAGATAATGAATTTGTCGCTAAAGATGAAGTCTTCCACTCCATAACAATCCAGGTTTCTTGTTAACTCCTTACCTGCGGAGCCAGTTTTGACCTTCCTGACAGAGCCCTGGTTTTAAAATCTGACATGTTACTTTATGTGAGAATAACTTTTTGACACTTTTACCTATCCAAGTGATTCAGAGATTGTTTTCTCGTGACACATTGTGCTTTAAGTTAGTAATACATTTTGGTCCAAAAAGTCCTTGTTTATTTGTGAAAAATATAAAAATATCATGAAAATTTGCAAAAATTAGCAATTTTCAAAGTTCAAAAATGTCTGCGTGTAAGACAGATAGTTATTCCACTCAAAATAGTTTATAACTAGCATCTACCATATGTCTGCTGTCGGTTGACATCATTTTTAAATTTTTTTTTTTGTACCACTTTATGGGGCTTAGAAATATAGTAGTTAGTAAATTTGCAAAATAGATTTTTTTAGGGACCAGTCCAGTTCTGACGTGGCTTTGAGGGGCCTGTATGTTAGATACCCCAATAAATGACCCCATCTAAGAAACTACACCCCTTAAAGTATTTAAAAAAGCATTTAAGAAGTTTGTTGACCCTTTAGATATTTCACAGAAATTAAAGCAAAGTGGAGGTGAAATTTCAAAATTTCACTTTTTTTGGCAGATTTTCAATTTTTATCCATTATTCACAAGAATACGGTTAATGTGATCAGGGAAATGCAACTTAATATTGATTCCCAAGATCCTACCGTTTTCAGAGATATCCCATATGTGGCTCTAGTGCGCTATTTGGCACAACCACAAACCCCAGAATAGGAGATGCACCTACCGGACTCTGGGGTCTCATTTTCATTACTATTTTATTTAGGCGCCATTTCAGGTTTGCGGACACCCTAAGGTTTCAAAACTTAATAAATACCCCTAAAAAGACCTCATATTGGTGCTGAGACTCCAAACTTCTTTCTGCTAATTTCCTGGAAATAATCAGGGCAGACACAAGGGTGTGCAATGAAGGTGAGCAGGGCCAGGACGATGGGTAGGCAGAGGTGGATGATCGCCTAGAGTGCCATCTCTGCCAGACAATTGGGGGGCGAACTTAGTTCAAACATAACCTTTCACTCTGATCAAGACTGCTGTAATAGCTGGCATTGCTAAGCAGCACCCCTCTGACCTCAGTCACTGCTGGTTCATCTGCACCTCCGTTGTGCACATGCCCTTTTTCTTTTACATGGCACTGTCTTCTGCGGAGCATCACTGTATCGGAAAAGGTGATGCTCCCTTACTGAGACTGCTGAAAATATCAAGTGAGAAGAGACTGATTTATTTTTCTTTCCTGGAGCTGGACCAGGAAGATAAGTGTGTACCTTCCAGAAGTCTTTCTCCCACACACCGTAGCTGCTGTTGGGTGCCGATTGCCTGTCAAGGCAGCGTATCGCCCCTCACCCCCACAGCCTGTAACAGCCTAAGCCTAATAATTTTAATAATTATGTTTTTGTCATTTTTATGATGGGGATTTAGTATCCATGCGACACTAGTAGTGGTCAGCACTTCTCACTCATCACTAACTGCTCAGTTATGAAAGCTAGTTCTCGCAGGTATCAGCCAGTTTGCATCCAGTGGCATTGGCATAGCTATAGGGATTGCATTGGTCGCACTTGCGACCGGGCCCCTGAACCAGGGGGGCCCACAGGTCCCCTTCGCCAAACGCTGTATCACGGAGACATAGACTCAGTGAGTCCACGCTCACAGCCGCCGCCTGCACGGTGCAGGCAGTGGCTGAGGCAAAGCGGCCGGTATACACAGATACCGGCTGCTTAGCCCACTGAAGGCAGCGGCACAATGCAATGATGTCATCACGCCACTGCCTGTACTACACCCAAAGCCCATGCCTCGGCTTGGGGTCTAGTAGACGCTGGAACTGGATTCATAGAGTAGTGTTTGTCAGAAGAAGAGAGGTGAGCTGAGGGAAGTACTATTTTTAGTCTTTTAATAGGGGGAAGAAGGGCAGAATACCTTCCCTAAGTGGCCCTAACTACCTACCTACTCACTGCAAAGTATCTACTTTCCTACCTACTAGAAGGGTCCCTATCTTCCTGCCTACCTACCAAAAGGGGCCCTATCTTCCTGCCTACCAACCACAAGGGGCCCTATCTTCCTGCCTACCTACCATAAGGGGCCCTATCTTCCTGCCTACCTACCAGAAGGGGCCCTACCTACTAGAAGGGGCCCTACCTACTAGAAGGGGCCCTATCTACCTGCCTACCTACTAGAAGGGGCCCTATCTACCTGCCTACCTACTAGAAGGGTCTCTATCTTCCTTTTTACCTACTATAAGTAGCTCTATCTAGCTGCCTATCTACTATAAGAGGCCCTGTCTAATTGCCTATCTACCGCACAGAGCCTTATCTACCTATTAGAATGGGTCCTATCTACCTGCCTTCCTACTAGAAGGGGCCTTATCTGCTTACCTATACAAGTAGAGGAGGTTCTATCTACTTATCTACCTATTAGAAGGGGCCCTATACTGAAAGGGACTTTACCTACTTAATAGAAAGTCTGCCACTTATCAAACTCATTTTTAAGGTCTAACCTACCTAAAAGAAGCTTCTTCCTATCTGCTTGTTTAATCTGGGAAGGCTGTCTACTATACGGAGTACAGTAGGCACAAATTAGGGCCCTATAGGTTGTTGGGGACCTTTCACTGTTTGGAGTCTAAATTGTTTGTGTGGTAAATTCTGCAGGGATGAGTCGTGGCCGAGAGAAGTCGTCGTGATGATCTGGACTGGATGATGAAAGTAAAGAAAGAATGACACTCATCAGATAAGAGGTCACCTGTGAGTCCCTAAATGTACAGTTGAAACAAGAAGTTTACATACACTGTATAAAAAGACACATATGCATGTTTTTCTCACTATCTGACATGAAATCAGAATAAACCTTACCCGTTTTAGGTCAATTAGGATTACAAAAATTATTTATATTTGCCAAATGCCAGAACAATGACAGAGAGAGAGCATTTTAAGGCATTTTTATTACTTTCTGCAAAGTCAAAAGTTTACATACACTAGGATTACTATGCCTTTAAACAATTTAGGACAGCCATTATGATGATGTCATGTCTTTGGAAGCTTATGAGGTTAGGTTTATTTGCAACAGCTGAGTTAATTAGAGAAACACCTGTGGATGTATTTTTAGAGCACACCAGAAAGACACTGCTTCTGTGTCTAACATGGGAAAGTCTAAAGAAATCAACCAATATATCAGAAAGAGAATTTTGGACTTGAACAAGTGTGGATCATCCTTGGGTGCAATTTCTAGGTACCTGAAGGTGCCTTGTTCACCTGTACAATTATTTGCAAGCACAAACAAGATGGGAATGTCCAGCCATCATACCACTCAGGAAGGAGATGGGTACTTTGTCTCAGAGATGAACATGCTTTGGTCCGACATGTGCATATCAACCCTAGAACATAAACAATAGACCATGTGAAGATGCTGCCGGAAGCTGGTAGGATTGTGTCATTATCCACAGTGGAACGAGTACTGTATCAACATGGGCTGAAAGGCCACTCTGCCAGGAAGAAGCCATTACTCCAAAAGAAACCTAAAAAAGACAGATTAATGTTTGCATATACACACATGAACAAAGACCTACATTTTTGGAGACATGTCCTGTGGTCTGACAAAACTAAAATTTAACTGTTTGGCTATTATGACCACTGTTAAGTTTGGAGGGAAAAGGGGGAACCTTGGAAGCCTAAGAACACCACCCAAGCTCTGAAACACGGGGGGTGGCAGCCTCATGTTGTGGGGTTGTTTTGCTGCAGGAGGGACTGGTGCACTTCACAAAATAGATGGCATCATGAGGAAAGAAGATTATGTGGCAATACTGAACCAACATCTCAAGACATCAGCCAGGAAGTTAAAGCTTGGGCAGAAATGGGACTTCCAAATGGACAATGACTCGAAACTTACTACCAAACTGGTTACAAAGTGGCTTAAGGATAACCAAGTCAATGTTTTGGAGTGGCCATCACAAAGCCCTGATCTCAATCCTACTGAAGATTTATGGGCAAAGCTGGAAAGGCAGGTGCGAGCAAGGAGACCTACAAACATGGCTCAGTTACACCAGTTCTGTCAGGAGGAATGGGCCAAAATTCCTACCAACTGGTGTGAGAAGCTTGTGGAAGGATATCCAAAACATTTGACTGATATCATACAGTTAAAAGGCAATGCTACTAAATGCTAATAAAATGTATGTAAACTTTTGACTTTAGAGAAAGTAATTAAAATGTCTTAAAATTCTCTCTATCTCTCTCGATCTCCCTCAATCTCAATGTTGGGAATCCTAATTGACCTAAACAGATAAGGATTTCATGTCAGATAGTGAGAAATATATACATAAGTCTCTCTTTACATGGTGTATGTAAACTAATGGTTTCAACTGTAACTGTCCTGTTATCACTGTGTGCAGAGCTTGTGTACAGCTGCTATTTACGACAATATAGTCTCTTTATGGTGGTAATAGTGGTCTTAGTGTAATGGTTTATATTCAGATTGTATTATTTAAACCATTTATGGTGTTAAGATGTGGTCATGATGTGGAGGTATTATCTGGTCCTTGTATATTGTTGTTAATTGTATTATTGGTCTTGATTTATTGATGTTGTCAGTGACAGTATGATGGTATTAGTCACTATATGGTAGTGATATATGTTGTATTCTTTGGTCCTTGTATATTGTTGTTATTGGTAATATTTGTCTTGGTATACTGGTTTGGTCTGCAATATGATGGTATTAGTCAATAGAATACAGACAACATGTCAATTAAATTGTTCAGCATGAACTCCAGCAAAAACTAAACCCATAAAACAAAAGGCACCATTGCATTTTTTTTCCTGTTCACCCCACATTTTTCTTTTTTTTTCTGGGGGGGCATGGGCGAGAGGGACCGACACTTTGGCTGTATAACTTGGTTGTATTTGGCCCCATTTGAAATACCTTTTCTTCTGCACTTCCTTTTAATATCATTAATTTTCTGCAGCTACACCACTGACATCCGACACGTCCAGTAGGGAACCTGTTGTTGAAAAGAATTGGTCCACAGATGGTGTCTGGGAGTAGGGGGTCCCCAAGCTGAAGTTTTGCACCTGGGTCCATGAGTCTTTAGCTTTGCGCCTGTCTGCAAGACTTAGCATTTATGGGCCATTGAAATATTGTTTTAGACTATGTCCCTGATCACCATTGAGATACTGTGAAAAACAGTGCCGCAACATATATCAAGCTTTGAGGAATGATAGAGCAAATATAGAACAAATGTGGTTCTAAGAAGTCGATTTTTGTTCTATTATTCTCCATTGCTACTCCATGATATATGTTGGTGAAGTGATTTTCACAGTATCCTAATGGGATCAAAAAAATCCACAAAATAACCATGCTCTATTTCTTAAATTTCCTCTGCAGCGACCAATAACTTTTTTGTTCTTCCACTCATGGACCTGAATGAGGACACATGTTTTGCGGGCTGAAGTGTACTTTTCATTGGTACCATATCAGGATACAGATGACTTTTTGATCGCTTTATATGCCAATATTTAGGAGATGTGAAATAAATTAAACTTGCCTCTCCCCTCACCTCAAATCCAGCGCTGCACCATCCTCACCAGCTATCGGTCTTCTGGTTTCTTCTTTCTTTTTCCATATGGGAACATTATTGTTGCTGTCGTTGATTGGCAGCAGTGGTCACGTCTCCCTTCTTAATTTAAACATTCAGAAGCAAGCACTCCGTATTATGTTTGCTGTTTTTTTGGTTCTTGCATCCCTTTTTTTTTTTTTTTTTATCCAAAAATCCTAAAAATGTTATAAATCTTTCAAGAGACTTTTATATTTTAGGCTAATAAAGCTTAGAAGCAGAGCTGGAGTGGAACAAAGCTCTGTTTTTTTCTTTTTTCACAGAACCAGTACTGCAGCATTCGGTTATTGTTTTGCTGTAAAAAAAATAAAAATTAATAAATCTGACATAACAGAGCCTAAAAACCTGTGAAACCACTAGATGGCTGTTCTTTTCCGTTTTTCTTGTTCCAAAACAGAATACAACAACGGAAAACTAAACACAGGTTTGAACCAGGCCTAAAAAGGAACATTGGCACTTCAACCAGTTCACGTACAATCTGTCCTCCCCACTTATATTATAAAAAAGTGGCACATTAAAACACCTTATCACACTGCACAACCTGAAATTTTAGAGGTTTTACCATGAGGTAAAATGCCCTGCACAGGTTGCTTGCAACTAGCTGCGAGCTGACTGTGTGTGAGAATAAGGAGAGTGGCACTTGCTCTACATGTGTGGAGCATGGAGGGGGGGACATGGTTTGCCTTATTTACGTAGGGCACCAAAATGCTTTGTCCCTCCCTGAAGGTGAGACGTGAATTTTGGTGGTGGACAAGGAAACAGTGGGAGCTGCTTATGCTTGTCAGTGAATCAAGCTATCCTCTGTACTGGTGTCCTCTCAAGGCTGTCCGGAGCCCGTTCACCGTGTGTATGTGCCCCCACATAACCACTACTCCCAACACCAGCTTGCTCAGAATGGCCTAGATGGCAGGCTATTTGTAAAAACAGCCATTCTTCTCTCTGTCTAATGGTGCTCCCCCTCTCAAAGTTTAATCAACTCAACAAAATGTCTCCAAGTGTTTCACAAAGGTATATGTAAAAGTCAGTGATTTCTAAAAAAAAAAAGGTACACTACGCAAAAGTAGTTTCTGAGAGCCCTTTTATAGGGCAGGAAGACATTTTTACCCCCCTTTTCTGATGAGATCACACCTGTAATCATTAACATATTAGCCTGAGACATAACATACCTGCATGCTTAGTTTTGTGGGAATCTGACATTTTTATCTGGGTGTGGTATGTTTGTCAGTGTGTAGATCACTAAAAATGTAGAATGTTAAAACATAACTTTTAATAGCCACTCTTTAAAAACACAAGAAAACATGAGCTTGTTAAAAATAAAAAAGCATCTCAAAAGAGATAGCAAATCCATGTTTGGGGCAGCGTCCACAGTCTGCCTCCATTTACATCATCTAGGCTGTGTCTCTGTGTGTCCTATGTGTCGTGTTAAAGAATCACAACTGGGAACCCTTATTAGTGGTGCTTGTAACACACAGGGGGTATTCGGTGTGGCATGGGGTTTCTACTCTATGATTAAAGCAGGATTTGCAGCTAGATTTAAGTGTTTTTTTTTTTTTTATATTTTCCATTGTTAAAACTGTACTGTAGATTTTATTTTTTATACAAGTAGTGTTTTTGATTATGCCCCTTATCAGGAATGGCAGAAAATTACAGAAGAAAATGCATAGATTAGGGTACATCAGGGGCAACCGGGACTCTTTACTCATATAGTGCTACTCTTTCCAGGGCAATTGTCTTATTTGCCAAGAAAGGTGTATATAGAGAACAATTATGGATAGTTATGGTCTCCCCACTTTATGTATGACCTCTGAGGAATTATTTTTCCAATGATGTTCGAGCCGAGTTTCTTTGAGTCAATGATGGGAAAAGGGCAAAAAAAAACCCAAAAAATCAATTTCTGCTATTTCTTGTGAAGTTTTTTTTGTTTTAAATCAATAAAACAAGGCATTGCAGTAGATTTTTATTTTTAAATAGCCGTTAGCTTGGTTCCTCTTGATCTCTTTTATGCATGAAAATGACACAAGTGAGACTTGTCCATCTGCCCATTTTGGAATATCATAAATGGCACAATGTAATATAATTTTATAGATGCAGAGGTGCTTGTGTTTCCCGATGAAAAGAAATATTAAGCACAATGCAGACTTTTGCTTTGATCCAGTTAGAGCCAAAACTTTACTTGACATTCCACCTTCAAGGTTTATTCACAGGTGGAGATTTAAAGGCCATTTGCACTCAACAACTTGTGGACTGCAGAGACTAGCAGCAAAGTATTCCATTGTCTCTTGTACTAAAGAGCAGTAAGTGCATGATGCGATCTGACAATACTGCTAACAGTGTGAGTCCTGGAGGAAATGGGCACTGCGTGAACCCTAAACTAAGCGGAGTATGAGTTATTCACGCAGTCTGTTAGTTTTTACCAAATAAATTAAACAGCCCAGAAAATCTTTTTCTCTTTACCACGAGAAAGTATGTATTCTTTCCTGTGCATGGATATGCATATGATGAATGTTCTTTGTTAATGTATATGAGCTAGCATTATCAGTGGGCACTTTCAGTGAGTCCAGCAAACAGTGGGGGGTTTTGAGTAGGATTTCTTTCAAGGCTGCATTTTTCTGAAGAGAAATGTAATGTGGCCAGCTATTTGCATTCATTGACTCCTATATAAGTAGCTTTGATCTGAAGCAGTCATTTGAACCACAATTCAGATGCAGTGTCTTGATATTCATTAGTTAATTTTTAGTAAATTCAAAGTTATTACTTTCGTCCGTAATTTATTTCAGTGAGCATTGTGGGTTTTGCTTTCTTTAATGAAAGGCTACCAAGGATTTTGTCCACTTGTGTAAATAGCTTTTAGAAATGTATCTGACAAAGGGAAGACTTGCTTTCTGAAAAAGTTATGGCTGCACAGAAAAGGGGCATGACATGTGACATTGCGTGTCATAAATGCACCAACCAAGTAAGCCATCTAGTAAGTAGTGTGGAGGATTAGCATCAACGTTCAGGTAGCAGCCAGGGCTTTGACAGACAGAGACATGGACACTGCGTAAAAAATCCAGGTCCAGGCGATGCCTGGGTTTATTGTAGTGGCAAACAAAATAACACGCCTTAAATGTCAGACAAAATGTACAAAACAAAAATCCTGCTCGGCTGAGCAAATAACTAAAAAGGTTAATGGCCCTGACTACACCAGAGACACACTAAGTGCCTCTTGTACAGAGACCAGTACACACAGTAACAGGGCTACTCACAATGGGCTTTTAGCTTTCCACCCATAGCAGCCATGACAGGCCTGCAGACCCAGGCTTTATAGGCCTGATATCAGCCTCACCTGGGTGTGGGAGTGGCCACCCACCCTGCTCTTTGACCACTCCAGGAAAAGCCGACCCGGACACAAGCGGATTGGAAGCGCTTATACTACACGTCAGCAGCATAGTGATACTAACACACACAACTGTCGGCTTCCCTTCACCGAGTCCAGGCCACTCGGTGACACGCATCTGTCCATGCGCTCCCTATAGTCACATATGAGAGCATTCTAGGGGAAACGTATCTTCCCTCAATAACGCCACCTGGCACTGCCTCACAGTAGTTTACAGTTAGATATACATGTGTTAACATGCACCAGATTTATCATACAGCACAAACCCCTGTTAAAAAAAAAAAAAAAAAAAAAAAAATCCGAGGCAAAATATTTTGAAGCCCTAGGGGTAAGTAAGGCAAATGGCACCTTCTTCATCCCTAAGTGGAAAATTCAAATGCCTTGACTCCTCTTTTCTTATGTGTTCCTGCCTTAAAAGAAAGAAAACTTTTTTCTCTTAAATTGCTCTGCATTGCCATTTTCTGAGACCAATGTGTTTTTTTCTTAACTTTTATTTTTTATAGACTCGTTTTAAGTGATCTTAAAGGGGTTTTCGCATTAGGCTATTTCACAGAGCCTGCTCTTAACATCCAGCTTCTGGCTCACCCTAACTGTTCAGGCTGGGGGCGCTTTTATAGTAGTGATTTGCTTATTTAGCTTTGCTTTCCCGGGGCTGAG